>JAUEKU010170191.1:0-11258 GCA_032274805.1 Gypsophila paniculata
TGATCAAATGATTCACACGTCTTTTGAAATTTAAATGACATAAATTAAATAACGTATTTCGAAAGATTTAACATCAACTGACTTAAATTTAATTGCTTAAACTTAAGTATCTTGATCAATGATTCAAACGTTTTAAACTAAAGAACGATGTCTCGGGAATAAGGGCCCAGAATATTAAATTAATTTAAAGCGATGTCACCCGATTTTGTTTAAGTGATTTTAATTAAATTAAGAAAATTACACAAGTAGTAAAATGGGTGAAGTAGCCGAAACACCCAAGGTCTATTTGGGTTTATTTTGACTTATCGTTTTTCAATTCTCGTCTTTTAATTTAGTTAATATGATTTAGCGATTTAAACTTTAATGATCTAACTAAATTAAAATTTTACGAAAACCCATCATGAATAGTAAAATTTTCGAATTGCCTAATTATCTTCTTAAAATTTTTAAGTTTGTTTAATTCATGTTAATAATTATTTTTATAACTAATGATCAAATAAAAACAACTTATTATAAAAACTTTTAAACTTTTAAGAATCAAAATTCATCTTTAATGATGAACTTGGATGAGTTTTGGATAAGTGTTGGATGAGTTTTGGATGAACATTCATAAGCAAATTAATCCATATAAATTCATATAAAATCACATAAATTCATACAATCGCGCAATCAAACATGTAACATATTAATCATCTCATACATCATAAAAACAACATATAATCAACAAAAATTAAAGACAACAATTAATCAAAAGTAGCCATTTTGGCCGAGACATGCTAGGGCTTTTTCCTAGTTTGTTTTTCTCCTATTTTTATTTTCATAACATCATAATTATAATTTCTAACTTAATGAATAAACCAATAAACATCATACTAATAACAAAACATAATTTACAAAAATTAAAACGAAATATTTGGTGAAGTAGGGCATGAATGCCGTAGCCCTTGGGGGTTATTCTACTCAATTTATTTCTTTGTTTTCTACTTTATATTATCATAATAATTATTATAACTACTTAACATGCATCACATAATACATAATTATACACAGCAACATTATTAACTAATAATAATTATACCAAATCTCCTTTAATTATAAGGGATATTATGAGAATGGTTAAGCTACTCACCTTGGTTATCAAATCGACTATTGGTTATGAGGGTCGATCATATGATCGTACTGGCTTAAATCTTCAAACTCGTCTTCCTCTTCCCCTTCTATATCACACGGCATCATCAACAAAAGGAGGGCAAAATGTTAGAATCGATTTTAATAGATTTTAAAGAGTTAAATGAATTAGAAGTATGAATTAAATACCCTTTTACCTTTAACCTAAATTAAGAAGAGTATGATCTTCTTCTTCTTCCTTAAGCTTCTCTAATTCTTTTAGAGAGGATTTTGGTAGGTTTTAGTTGAGTAGAAAAAGATGGAATGAATTGTAGAGATAGAAATATTGTTTTGTTTAAAGTAGTTTAATTAATTAAATGGTTTACTTTTGACTTTAATTTAACATCCACTTGTTTTTTTTTTTACTTCATGAGTAAGTTTTTCAAGTGAAAATAAAAGATATTATCCCCTTGGTTTTTTACCGTGTGAATTGAGGGCCAAAAGACGGTTTTTGCGTCTTGAATTTTATTGACGGGTTCGATTAAAAATAGTTTCGGGATATTTTAGAATTATCGAATTGAATAATATTTGAATTAGGGCAAAAGATTTGGAACCCTAATATATATTATCAGACGATAATTATTATTTTAAGGGTCTGCGCGCGTTTTCGAAAAATGTTCAAAATTGGTTTATAAGAATAACGTATTAAAGTTTTATTTTTATTAATAGTGTTTTCAAAATTTTTGAAGTCGAGATTGAATTTTATAAAAATTTCGAGATATGTTTCTTTTTTAATTTCGAACATAATATATTTTATTTTCGTTTTTAACTAATTAGGGCTTGGAAAAGTCAAATGCGATGTTTGACTTTTTAAGAATTAATATTTTTAACCTTAATTTCCTAATTAGTCTAATTAATTAACACGGGGTGTTACACAAGTGATATCAATGTGGCTTTTGAAACATTCTATAAAGAGTTGCTGGGGACTAGTCAGATGACCAGTCCTGTATATTTTGATACTGTCTGGAAAGGAAGACTGGTTTCAGATGATTAAAAACATACTTGTCGAGACCTGTTACTTCAGCAGAAATTAAAGAAGCTTTGTTTGCTATTCCTGATCACAAAAGCCCTGGACCAGATGGGTATGGGAGCAAGTTCTTTAAAGCAAGCTGGAATGTGATTGGGAGGGATATAATAGAAGTGGTGCAAAATTTCTTTTATACTGGCAAGATGTTGAAGCAAGTAAATCACACTCTTCTTACGCTCATTCCAAAAGTTGAGATGCCTGAGAATGTTAATCAATTTCGACTCATAGCCTGCTGCAATACAATTTATAAGCGTATTACAAAGGTTTTGTCAAAAAGAATGGCCTCTATATTGCCTGAACTTATTAGTCCTAACCAAAGTGGCTTTATTGCTGGAAGAGACATTGTGGAAAATATTCTAATTTGCCAGAACTTGGTAAAATTGTACACTAGAAAGAGCTGCTCCCCAAGAGTTTTGATGAAAATTGACTTACAAAAAGCTTATGATTCTGTGGAGTGGGATTCTTGGAGCAAATGTTGAGAGCCTTGGAGTTCCCTGAGAACTTTGTGAGATTGATAATGGCCTTTGTGTCCACTCCTACTTTTTCTCTGGCTGTCAATGGAACAAACTTTGGATTCTTTAGAGGCCAAAGAGGATTGAGGCAAGGGGAATGTCCCCTCTGCTTTTTGTCATTTATATGGAGTATCTGACTAGAATACTCACAGTGGTGTAAGAAGAGAAAGGATTTAGATACCACCCTTTGTGCAACAGAATTAAGCTCTCCCACCTTTGCTTTGCAGATGACTTGCTTCTGTTTTGCAGAGGAGATGTGGACTCAATTACATTGTTACTGAAAGGATTCCTTACATTTTCGAAGGCAAGTGGTGAGGATAAATAATAATAAGTCCAACATATATATGAATGGGTTAAATCCAGCAGTCAAGAGAACTTATCTGAGGAAAGCAAGGATGCAGGAAGGCACACTTCCTTTCAGGTACTTAAGCATTCCAATATCTGCCAGGAGGTTATCTGTGAAGGAGTGTCATATTCTTGTTGATAGAATAGTGAGCAGAATTAGAGGGATTGGAGCAAAGAAGTTGTCTTATGCTGGGAGGTATACATTGATTAAGACTATTTTAACTCAGCTACATTGTTATTGGGCAAGGATTTTCTTAATTCCTACTACTGTTCTTAATAAAATAGAGTCTACATGTAGAGCATTTCTATGGCATGGTAGTGAACTGCATGGAAAGCCATCTTTGGTTTCTTGGGACAGTTTATGTAGACATAAAAAGGGAGGAGGACTGGGGCTGGTTCATTGTCAGGATTGGAATGTGGCCTGCCTTGGGAAGTTTGTGTGGTTTATATATGTGAATGCAGGAAGGTTATGAGTCAAGTGGATCCATGCAGTTTACTTGAAAGAACAAAGTTGGGCAACATGTCAGCCTTCTTCTACAGCAAGCTGGTCATGGCAGAAAATCTGTGCTATAAAAGATAGGTTCCAAGCAGCATATACAGGCTAACAGTGAGGAGTGCTGGGAGGCAGTACTCAGTAACAGAAGGCTACCAATTGATCAGACCTGATGGTCCTAGGGTGCCAGACATGGACTTGATATGGAGTAACTTGGTTATCCCTAAGCATAGGTTCTGTAACACCCGCACTCAAGGAGAACGGGTCCCGCTTAAGTTGAGGTGCCACAATGTCGGGTAACCCCAACAAGTAGTCACGAAGTAAGTCCAAAACTCGAGCAATAGTATAAAATTGAAAAGGAAGTACGAAAGGTGAATCAATGTCCAAAATACAGACTACACAATCGTATTACACAACTCGTCTCTAAAGAAAGTGGAATGACATCAACTAAATAACTCCGAGCGGAGCGTGTAAGCCAAGCCGCCCTCTAGCACTCGGTCCAATCCTGCTCCTCACCTACGCGGTGGGGGAATAACAAACAACACAAGACAAACAGAACACAAAACCAGTTAGCCACACATCAAATCATAAACATGAATAAATATAATGCATGCAATAATAAAACTTAATTAAACGCCCAACAAAGGCGTCTCACATCCATCCACCATACACATCTCCATCCTCATCTCCTCCGTCCGTACTATCAAACATACTCATACATACTCTACGGTCACTGCGCGACACATGGCACCTGCGGTCACTGCACGTCACATGGATCATAATATAATTCAAACTTGCCTCACACTTACGTACCACGACATGACATGGAAACAACATACTTATACAACTTCCTTATCAAACGCAAGTCACCAATGTGTAGTACTCAAGTCAAGTATAAACGTATGCTTAAAATAGATGCCATGAATGCTACTAGTTAATCATGTAAGAATACTCACACAACAACAATTATAGTAATGCTTTCAATCGAGAGCTAACACACTTCCAACTCAATATCTCACAATCCAAACGTATGTCAACACAATAACATCACTTACACGAACATAGTAACCACACATGCTCACTAGAAATAACTTAACTCCAACCCTCACGTAGCTACACGCTCTACACAACTACACTTAGACATCGTCTCACACCACTCCAACTCATGCTCATATGAACCACTCTCCACACACGCCACGTCACACTCACACACACTCAATCACCACACACACTGAGGCATATAAACGCTCCCAAGGCGTGCCACTCGATCGAGTCACCACACAGTCGATCAACTGAATGTCCAAGCAGCAGCTCTCATACTCTTCTCACATACAACTCACACCACACACAATTCGCACACACGAACACCCAAAATCTCACCCAGGCCCAATCGCTCGATCGAGCTGCCCCTCACTCGATCGAGTGACTGACCGACAACAGTTCTCAGCACAAAATCATCACGCCATAAGCCAACACAAATATCAAACATCTTAAACGCAAGCTAGACGAAGGAATACACACCACACACACAGCATATACACTCAAGCACACACAAACACATACACATTGACTCACACACAAGCTAAGTAGGGGAGAAGCCCTTACCTCGAGGTACCACGCGATTAAAGACGGTTTAGAGCAAGGAAACGGAACGACAATGTCACAACTCCACCCCAACGAAGCCTCACAATAAAAAAACACATTCCTCATCAAAACCTACTCTAAAACAACTAATTGAAGCTAACAAAAATGAGCTAAAATCTGTCCAACGGATTGCCTACAAAACCGAACAGCACAGGGCTGTTTCAGCCCCGCA
The DNA here is from genome assembly GCA_032274805.1 of Gypsophila paniculata. Taxonomy (NCBI): domain Eukaryota; kingdom Viridiplantae; phylum Streptophyta; class Magnoliopsida; order Caryophyllales; family Caryophyllaceae; genus Gypsophila; species Gypsophila paniculata. The sequence continues at coordinate 5,361 of JAUEKU010170191.1, forward strand.
AACACCATCAAAACGAGACTAACCTTGAGCAAATGTACCACCAATAGCTAGACAACGTCAAGGGGAAGCTAATGTAAGAAGAATGAAGCAAATCCGAGATGAAACGAGAGAGAAATCTACAATTTAATGGGAGCTAGGGTTCACGGTTGGAGAAGAAGAAGAAGGCTGATTAGTTTTGGTTTTTGATCTGATTTTTGAGAGAAAAGGAGAAAATGAAATGATTGGAAAGGATTGCCTAACAAAAGACTTGGTCAAACATAGTTTGGGGAAGGTTTGCTATTCAAACTTGGTAAAAAAGGAGTCAAAACGCCCCAAATATCACTCAAACCACCAAAACACGTTCCTATAACCTCACTAATATAATACTCACATTTTTACGAGTCCAACGACTATAAATATGCCCCTATACGATTCCCACAACTCAAACCCCAAAAACCTCTCAAACGTGTAGTTAATCAAAATCACCAAAACATTATAACAAATCATATAATAACTATAATAAATCTCATTCTAATAATCATATATTAAATACTAATCATAACTAAGATAAATAAATTCGACCCACAAAAATACAGGGTATTACAGTCTTCCCCCCTTATAAGAATTTTGTCCCCGAAATTCCAACACACACACAACCAACAACCACAGAACCACACAACTAACAACCAACAACAAGACCACAACACCCACATCACAACAAAGCTGACAACAACAACACCCCTAAGACATACATAACATAACACAAACACTATTCAACACACACAGATGCGCGAAGCTCTACCCTTTCTAAATAAGAAGTTACGTCCTCGTAACTTGCAAAAATACCTCAAGTGAACAGATGTGGGTTCTTCTCCTTCATAACGCTTTCTACCTCCCAAGTGGCCTCCTCGGTGTCATGGTCAAACCACAACACCTTAACTAGGTCTGTTTTGCCATTCCGAGTCTTGCGAACCTTGCGATCAAGTATCTGTAGAGCCGCCTCCTCATATGCTATGCTCTAATCTGGCTGAATCACCTCTGGTTCCGGAACATGTGTGGAATCACTCAAATATTTCCTTAGTTAGGAAACATGGAAAACATAATGGACTCTCTCAAGGGATGCATGCAAGGCTAGTCTATAAGCAACCTCCCCAATTCGCTCAACAATCTCATAAGGTCCAACAAATCTTGGACTCAACTTTCCCCGCTTACCGACCCTCATAACCCCCTTCAAAGGCGAAACTCGAAGGAGGACTTTGTCACCCACATTGAACTCGATATCCCTCCTATGCAAGTCTGCATAGCTCTTCTGTCGGTCCTGGGCTGCTTTCATCTTCAATCTGATGATCTTTACTTGTTCAACCATGTCCTCGATCATCTGCGAACCCAACACAATGGAGTCGGTCAAATCATCCCAACAAACAGGACTCCTGCACCTTCGGCCATACAAGGCCTCGAATGGCGCCATGCCAATACTCGCATGATGGCTGCTGTTGTAGGAGAATTCGATCAAGTCTAACCGATCTTCCAAAGAGCCCTGAAACTCCAACACACACGGTATTAACATGTCCTCGAGTGTCTGAATGGTCCTCTCCGTTGGCCCATCTATCGCTGGGTGGAACGCCGTACTCATCTTTATTTTTGTACCCAAGGTAGTCTGCAACTCACCCCAAAATCGCGAGATAAACCGCGAGTCACGATCAGAGACTATGTCCCTCGGGACACCAAGCAACTTCAGCACATGCTTCACGTACAACTTAGCCAAGTCGGCTTTGCTCGCCGTAACTTTCATCGGGACAAAATGTGCGGAGTTCGTCAGACGATCGATGATGACCTAAATCATGTTGTTTCCCCTAGGAGTCCTAGGCAAACCAACAACGAAATCCATAGAAATGGATTCCCACTTCCACTCGGGTACCTCCAATGGTTGCAACTTCCCTAGAGGCCTCTGATGCTCGATTTTCATCTTCTGACACAAGACACTTGGCCACAAACTCGGCCACTTCGCTCTTCATTCGCGGCCACCAAAAGATCTTCTTAAGATCTTTGTACAATTTATCTCCTCCAGGATGGACGGAATAAGGCGTACTATGAGCCTCCACGAGTATCCTCCGCTTCAACTCCTCGTCCTCGGGCACACACTAATGATCATCAAACCGTAAACTGCCATCACCATATGAATCCGAAATCTTGACTCAATCCCTTCTTCAACCTTCTACCTCCAACCCATCAATCTATCATTCCCCAACTGTTTCTCCCGAATCTCATCGTACAAATCAACCTCCAAAGTCAAGTCTCCCATGACGTTACCCTTCCTTATCATCGCAATGTCCATACCTCTAATCTCCTCCCTCAACCTCAAACACGACATCGCAGTGCTCAAGGCATGCATTGACTTACGACTAAGGGCGTCCGCCACCACATTAGCCTTACCCTCATGGTAGACTATCTCCATGTCGTAGTCACCCAGTAACTCCAACCATCTCCGTTGTCGCATGTTCAACTCTTTCTGAGTGAAGATGTACTTCAGACATTTGTGGTCTGAAAACACCTTGAATGTTGCACTGTAGAGATAATGTCGACACAATTTCTAAGCAAATACTACCGCTCCCAACTCCAAGTCGTGAGTCGGGTAATTCTCCTCATAAGTCTTCAACTACCTCGAAGTATAAGCAATGACACGTTGGTTTTGCATCAGAACGCACCCCGAGCCATGCTTGGATGCATCCGTGTAGACCTCGAACCCATCATTCCCCTCGGGAATGGCAAAGACTGGTGTTGTAGTGAGCCTCTCCTTCAACGTTTGAAAGGCTTGTTAGCACGCATCGTTCCACACAAACCGGTTCTCCTTCCTAATCAACGCTGACATAGGTCTTGTAATCTTGGAGAAGTCCTTTATGAATCAACGATAGTATCCCGCTAGCCCCAAGAAACTCCTCACCTCTAACACATTCTTCGGTGCTTGCCATTTCGTTACCATCTCGATCATACTTGGATCCACCGACACACCATCCTTAAACACCACGTGTCCAAGGAACGCCACCCGCTCGAGCCAGAACTCGCATTTAGAGAACTTGGCATACAACTGGTTCTCTCGCAACGTTTGTAACACCAATCCCAAATGCTCCACATGCTCTTTCTCCGTCTTCGAGTAGATCAGGATGTCATCAATGATACAAACCGATCCAAGTACTTGCTGAACACCTGATTCATCAAGTTCATGAACACCGCCAGGGCATTCGTCAACCCAAACGGCATCACCACAAACTCATAATGACCGTATCAAGTCCGAAAAGCCGTCTTCGGTACATCTTCCTCTTTGACCCGTAGCTGATGATATCCCGACCTCAAGTCGATCTTCGAGAAGATGCTAGCACCACTCAGTTTGTCAAACAGATCATCAATCCTCGGTAAAGGATACCGATTCTTGATCGTCACATTATTCAACTCGCGGTAGTCGATGCACAACCGCATACTTCCATCCTTCTTCTTCATGAAAAGAACAGGTGCACCCCAATGGGACACACTCGGTCTAATGTAGCCCTTGTCTAGCAACTCTTCAAGTTGGTTCTTCTACTCACTCATTTCCTTTGCCTCATTCGATAAGGCGCCTTGGAAATGGGTCCGGTACCAGGTGCCAAATCAACACCAAAATCCACCTCACGCCGTGGAGGTAGTCCGGGTATCTCATCCGGAAACACATCCAAGAACTCATTCACCACTGGGATCGACTCCAACTTTGGCTCCTCCTTACTTCCATCCTTCACATGACATAGGATCATCATGCATCCGCGCCTCACACAACTCCTCAAAGTTGTCCTCGCCATCAACTTAACACGTGGTCTCACCACCACGCCCTTGTACGACAACCTTCCTCCCTTAGGACCTCTCACCGACACCTTCTTCAAAGAACAATCTATGTTGGCTCGATACTTCGTCAACCAATCCATCCCCATAATCACTCCAAACTCGGACAAAGGAAAAACAAAAACAAAAAAGTCAATTGGCATGTTAATGCCTTTAAAGATAAAAGAGACAGAACGACATACACGATCACATAGAACGTACTCCCCCGAGGGAGTCACAACAGCATCATCAATCGACTCAAAGGTGTCGAGTCCAAGACTAGACAAAGACGAGCAGGACACAAACGAGTGACTAGCACCCGAGTCGAACAGCACGAAGGTAGGCTGAGAGTTGACAAGAAAAGTACCCGTGACGACGTGCGCATCACTCCGTGCCTCCTCTCTGGTCAAAGCGTAAAGCTGACCCGAGTTCTTCACTCCTTCCTGGACTGTAGTAGCCGAAGAAGCTGGGCGTGCTCTACCACCATAGCTACTACCCCCGCGCCCGAACACTTGGCCACGCCCGTGACCTCTTCCGAAACCTCCTCTGGACCCACTAACTCCACCACGAGCGCCAGAAGCACCTCAACTGGACTGCCCCACACCAAAACCTCTACTAGATCGATCTCCAACGAAGCCGCCTATCTGCTGACCTCCTCCAAAACCGCCCTTGAACTGGTCACCTCTCCCACCACCACCAAACTCTCGAACAAAGCTCCCACCACCAAAGCCTCGTCCGCCACTCGCATGAACGACGCTCCCCGTGCTAGCAACAGTTGCTCGGAAGCTCGCCCTCTGCCTACATCTTGCAGGTCCTCTGTGATAACACTCGAAGGCTCTATGACCCTCACGACCATACTCGAAGCACTCCATTAGCCTACCATCGCAAGTCTTCCCCGGATGATTTCTCGAACACCGACGACAGAAGAACACTCTATGCTTAGCTCCCTTTCCATGGCCTCTGCTATAAGCTCCTCGGCTCACAGGACTAGTCACTACACGTCCACCACTCACGGACCTCGTCGCCCCCAAGTAGCGAGGTCGAGGCGACGGCTGACTGTAACTTCCCCTCTTTTGTCGATAGCCTCCCACATCCCCTCTTTCTCTCTTCCTCTTCTTAGCCCACATGCTTCTCTTCAAGTGTACCAATCGATGAGCATGACCGGCCTTGAGATACACATCCCGTATCATCGTAGGTACTCCAGCTGGCATCTTCTGCAGTATGTGAATAGCAAGTCCTCGCTCGAAGCGTGCCGCTAACACCTCATCTTTCATCTTCAAATCAGCAGAGTCGAAAGATAGCTCCATGAATCGTACATAATACTCCTCGACCGACCTACCTTTTTCTTGCTTGAATTGATCGAACTCCGTCCTCTTGGCATGTCGGAGATGCTCGTGGAAGAATTCGTCGCGGATGGCCTTTTTGAAACTAGACAACCCGAAAGCCTCCTCATTATTAACACCCGGTTTGTGGTACAACTTTAGATGGTCTTGATTGTTGTACCACCACAAGTTAGCGCGGCCCTTGAAGTAGCAAGCGGACTGCTAAACTTTGAGTGCATCTAGGCACCCCACCGTAGCGAAAATCTTCCCAAACCGACGAAGCCAATCCTCAAGTGCTATGGGACCACCTGTCCCGTCAAACTCGGGAGGGTGTTGCCGAGCAATCACAGCACTCATGGATGCTGTAGTAGTCGTAGCATCCCCCAGCGTCTCCTTGGACCAAAGCTCCCACGGTTTCTATTAACGCGTCATTAGCCGCCAAAAGCCTCTCCACCTCCCCCGGTGCCGTCACCACCAATGGGGTAACATCATCCTCCGGTTCCTTCCCTTGGGATCGCGTAATCGGCATAATACTACCTTTAGAACACATCAAACAAACAAGTGAATAACGAACTACATTTCTCGTATCAATGTATTCCCACCATTCTCTAATTACATTAGCCGCAAAACATCATCCAATATATGTGCATATTAATGACAATTCAATTCTAACATGCATGTAAACAACGTCTATCGCACGCCACTTAAATCGACTACATGTAACCAAGCGATAACCAACAATTTCTAAACA
>JAUEKU010170201.1:0-11256 GCA_032274805.1 Gypsophila paniculata
AGAATTCTGAACAAAAATGCTCACCGCCTAGCCAAACGGGCGCTGAACACTAATTAGTTTGTATGTCATTTACAGCTGGCAAAAAAAAAGGTAACTGTACCCACCAAAAAATGTCCTTATTTTATGTGAGCAACATGATCAAAGCCACTTGGTCATAATGCTTGTGCAATGGTCCTGTAACTGATAGCTACAAATCAAGAACTCATACAAACAGATATCATGTGAACTAAACCTGCAGAGACCACCAGCAAAAGAGCCAATACTCTTCCGACTCAGCAGCTTTTTTACATATGTCAAAATGACTTGAAAAAAACTGTTGAGTCGGATAGCTGAGCACAGTGCAATATACGAAGGGACTAGGGACAGTCGATGAATCTTACAGTCGGAGAGTTGCTTTCGACAAAAGGTTGTTCCACATCACGTGCTTTTTTAGTAGGAGCAGTTGAGTTGATGAGCTCTACTTCATTGCCAATACTAGCCCTTGAAGGATCCCTTTTGCTAAGCTTCCTCATTTCTCGGATTTTCGAGAAGTCGACGGAGTAATCCGGGAACGCTCCCTTCTGATCCCACTCCCCAAACTGTGGTACAGATAACCATGGCACGTTACTCTGCTATAAACACCAACATGCATCAGTAACCGAAGTTGAACATATGTAGAGAACACTTCTGTCTTCCAATGCATCTTAATACATTAAAATGCAAGCGAAATTTCATTTCGATTCATTTCAGTTCAGATAACTTCAGTTTAAAAAACAAGGCCTAGATAGTTGGAATGAAGACGTCAAAGCAATAATTACGAGACTTAAGCGAACAAAAATGAAAATCGAAATCGAAATTACCTTTTTGTCCTTGTGATCCTCCATTGATGTTGGTTCTAGGTGAATATGAGGTTGGTTCTTTGGAGAGGTAAAAATTGGAAGTATATTTGAAGGTGGTAGTAATTAGAGGAGATAAAAATGCTGTAAAATGTAGATGTTGTGTGACATTGATTATCAGTCATAGTACCTGACTTATATAAGCCTGTCTCTCAGTCTCTGTCTTTATGTTATGCCCTACTTCTATCACAACAAAATCTATGATTGGTGGTCGAAATCGGTTCAGTCAAAACTTGGCACGTGCTTTGTACAAATTTAGTTGTGGCTCGATCTTGAGTTTTAACTTGAATTGTAATGGTTCGTCTCAACTTGTTTTTTAATTTACAGCGCTAGTCCAAAAAAAGAACACGATCGAAGAATATAAGAAAGTAATGAGCTGATTTGCTCTCCGATTTGACCTTGAACAGAATTTCAAGTTCTTCGAGCAAACCTAGAATACAAGTATTAGGCTTGGGTTCAAATTAATTGAGCCACTTTAGAGCTCGTTCTAATTGAAGTTTGGGTCGACTTGTGTACACCCATACTCCAGAACGCTTGGTTTAGTGAATGTGGATGTTAATAAAGCAATAAAAGCGGATAATGCATCACATTCTCATGGTAGATCACAACAAAATCCAATTCGAATGACCTGTTTATCCTCAATACTAGCCCATAATACGATCTAAGTCACCTGAAAGACGAAAGTAAAATGTGCACACACGATGACACATTGATAAGAGCTTGAGTGAATATCGTCCATCTGTAATATCTATCCTTAATTTGGTATGAGGGTTCAAGAAAATTGCAGTTGTAGACGAAGAACCTTTTTATATAGATTTCACATGGATCTTAACATCATATAATATTTGGAAAACAATATAGAGATTGTCGATTCTAAACAAGAACTACTCGGTACACTTAAGAAGACAAGTAATCTTTCATCAAGACAAGAATCCACTTTTTGAATCGAATCCAAGTAATCCAAGCTTCAGTTTTCTAGGAGGAACGAGAAGCAGACAGCTTAAGACACTCACTTTGACATCTTCGGAGGCAAACATCGTTCCAGTTAGGAACATGATGCTGGTTAACGCAGACAGTACGAGCACAGGCGTCAGAGCAGGCATCGAGCTCTGAAACTCCACACACAGTGACGCAAGTATCGGGAATAGGGTCCTTGGAGAACGCACCGACCTTTTTCAACATCCGCTTTGAGGTACAAACTCTTTCACAAACAAAGATGTCATCGGAGCTCTTTTCCCTGCCTCTTGCGCTCTTTATCCTCTCCTCATCGTCCCGCCTTCTCTTGATTCTCCATGCTTGCCCTGCGACAACTGCCGGTATAGCAGCCCCCAAAAGAGACCACCATACTTCCACCATAGCTATCTGGTGGTCAAATCTCTCACGTGTCTATTGAGTGCTCCGTAACTGCTACATGACATTCAGGAAAACATTAAGACTACCTCGAAGGATTTCTCTAGAGAAATCTATAGTATGACGGATAACAATTAATATCATAACAATCCCTACACATTACATTACACTATCATTTTATCAGTTCCTCAGAGCTCCGTAACTGGAAAGATTCCGGAGATCAGCTGAAAACAACGATATTAGGAGCAAACACCATTGCCAAACCGCAGTTGCAAGGGTAAATGCATAGTTCTCCAGAAACCGTCCTTTTTTACTAAGAAATTCAGGTAGTAAGTTAACACCAACTCTTATAGGAGAAGAAATTCTAAAGCATGCTAAGAACGAACATAAAAGCTCCAATTAATACTTCACCTCAATTATCCTCGCTAATTCTGGAGTATAGGAGTTAGTCTCCTGTAAGACTCTTCAACCGCCTACAACGAATTTAAAATCCGTCTAGAGACTAGCGAGTGGCCTAAGCAACGACTTTACAATCCGTCTAGTGACTAGAGAGTGGCCTAAGCAACAACTTTACAATCCGTCTAGTGACTAGAGAGTGGCCTAAGCCTTAAACAACGACTTTGCTATACGCCTAAGCCCTTAACAGCGACTTTACTATACGTCTAGTAACTAGAGACTAGAGAGTGGCCTATAACATGACCTAGAAAGTAATCTAGAATTATTCTTCAATAATATCACAAAGGGCAATTCTTTACAACAGCGTTTCAAAACCCTAGTCGCGAATATCATGTACCAAAGACGTTACCAACTAAGCTAATTGACATCCACCCAAAATCCATTGAAATTACGAAAATTCCAACACGATTGTCGAAATTAGGGCTTCATTTCAACTCTATTATCCCACAAAAAAAAGCACAACAATATTCAACATTCTCTAGTGAAGTAAACAAAGCAGAAAATATCTAACACTATCACAACTTATAATTCTTCAAACCCTAACTTCTTCATTCACCACTCATTAATTCCACAATTTCGTAAGCTATCGGTTTTTCTAACATGTGCTCAGTGAACACATGTTAAAATATAGAAGTGGAATCATTGAGAAAGTAAAAGGAGTCATTACATTTCGAAGGCAGACACACGTCAGAAAACCCGATATATAAAACCAAAAAAGTTAACAACTTGCGGGCAATTCCATCCCCTATGATTAAAATTGAAACAAACCCATTTCAAATTACAGCAGATTATCTTCAAAAATCAAATAAAATACAAATTACCACAAAAAAAAAAGGAAAAATTCAGCAAAAAGGACTAACCTTGGAAGAAAATGCTTCAATATTTTTGGGTTTTTTTTTTCCAATGAAATTTATTACACTATAAACCCCAAAATTGCACAAATTAAATGAAAATAAAATTGAAAAAAAATAAATAAATAATTCAATATAAAAGTGGAAAATAGTTGAGATTGTTGTGGATTTTCAAGTATGTTTATTGATTTTGGGCTAAAAAAGCCCACTACAATTGGGGGGCTCTAAATTGGATTTTTAGTTGGTTTGATTTAATTTGATCGATGTATCGGTTCGTTTTAATTCTGTTTACGGATGTTTCGATTCATTGGTTTCAACTCAAATGATAAATAGAGTTGGGTATAAAAAAAATTATAGGGACGATCCATTATCCATTTATATCCTTCTTATACTTGCATGCCCGCATGGGAGTGTTGGTTGTAAATTTTTAATCAGTATTGTTGTCAAGTTTCAGTTCCAAGGTACTCTTACAATAACCGATGTTGAACCACGTCTTGATAAACCACTTAATTGTGAGTTTTCAATCAATTTTGTCAGTCGTATCTCATAATAGTGTCCATATGTGTATTATGATAAATCAGCTTGTGAATATAAACCTTTACGACCGTCATTATTACGTTAAATCCATCCTTGATTAATGATTACTAACTTACTAGTTACTATAGTTCTCTCATCATTCGCTCTAACATGATATTTTCTCTATTTATCATTGAAAGATACAACTCTCTTACAATTGACCTACGCATCATAAATCGTTATGTAACAATAAAATAACTTTGAAGTGTCAAACTCACGAAGTCATGTACATAAATCACAAGCTCTTCTTTGTGCTCACCAACAAACTAAAGTTGAGGAAACCACGATCAACCACCCAAAATCCTCCAATTTTTCCATATCCAGTACGTAATTACGTGTACAAATATTGTATACTCGGTACGGTATTATGTTATAATAATTTTATGTCTCATTTAATAGATTATAAAATTTCCACCTCATCATATACGTATATTAATTTCAGTGAATCATTTGTATATGTTTTTTTTTTCCACCTAAAATACTCTCTTTTAACACATCATTTTCATATTTAACCAGTTAACTCGTGAAGTTTACATAATACATGTATATTTCAAGAAAGTTATAAACAGTACAGACATATCATTGAATTAATGGAACTAGCATATAATAAAGAAAACATATAGTTTTATACAATTAGTAGCTTGAGTTGAAAAATATTGTCGACCAATTATTATATATACTCTACAAGACTAGGTCGATATGTGAAAACGACGTATAATTTTATTACTAATATAACATTTGAAAAGGAATCTTCGATATATTTTTTTAATTTATATTTTTTTGTTTATGAACAAGCTAAGGACTTAAAATCATATCATCACATGAAATTCATTACTACTTTGCCAACCCTCCTAAAAGCAAAGTGTACTATCTTGCCGTAGCATCTAAAGATCAATTAAAACCAATTCAACCAAATTATTATCACATCAAATATATATATATAAATATATTCAAAGCAACAATAAATACTTTCAATAGTTTCTATTTGATTTTGCTTACAATTTATAAACATTATTATAACATAATAATAATAATTCAATATAATAATGTCGTCAGCTCCTATGCAAAGAACATTGCTCAAGGTTATTGTCCTTGGAAATTCTGGGTATGTAATCATGCATTATTATTTCTTTGATTATTGACATGTTAATTGTGTGTAACTTTTTTCGGTGTAAAATGAGCCACAAAGTCAATATTAATGCTGACGATAATCATATTCCAGTCATATGAGTATATATGATCGTTCAGCATGACTTTGCATTGTCAACTAAGTTAGATGACATTTACAAGCTAATTACGTTTATGTGATCATAATGTTTATAATATTTATAATGAGTTTTTTTTTTTTATGTTGTAGGGTGGGAAAGACGTCATTAATTAATAGGTAACGAATTTTTAATATATTTGTCGTATATATTGTAATGGTATTATTGTTGTTATGTATTGTTGTGTTGATCTTCTTTGTATCGTTCATTTTTCGTGTCAAATGATAATATAGATACGCAAACAAAAAATTCAACCAACAATTCAAGCCAACTATAGGGGCTGATTTTGTTACAAGGGAGTTACAAATTGATGGCAAGCTAGTTAGTCTTCAGGTAAATCTTTCGTCTCAAAGGTTGATCGAAGTTAGATTTATGCAACTTTATCGTATATTCATTGGAAAAGATAAATGTGGTAAAAGAAATAAAAGTGATATATACGATGAAATTTTATTATTGTAATTAATATTTGTATAATAAATGAACAGATATGGGACACGGCAGGGCAAGAGCGATTTCAAAGCTTAGGACCTGCATTTTTCAGAGGAGCCGATTCGTGTGTATTAGTATATGATGTCACGGTCCAAGCAACATTCGATTCCCTTAAAAATTGGCGCGATGATTTTATCAAACAAGTAACTTTTCTATTTTTCAAAAACTTATTAAAAACAAATAAATGATATATGGAATGCTAATTAATAATTACTCGATATAATTTAATTTTCAATGTAAAATTTAATTATCATTAATTAAAAATTGGTTATTTAAAAATAATTTTTTCATGCGGTCAAAGAAGTTGCGTACATCCACTCCCCTTCTTGCCCATGCATGAGTCTTCAAGTTATTAATGTAATGCAAATTATATTATGTGGTATGAAAAGTCATTCTCTAATTTGTAAATGGTTTCAAGACTTTAATAATCAATCTCTATTATTAAAAATCCAAAAAACAATCATATAAAGTTAATAAAATTTTTATGTCGAGCGTTCGTTTGATGCATGACTTGAATCCATATCAATATATTAACGTAGTCCTTTTATTTCAGTCATTTGTTTATTTGTCAAATTTGGGATTGCGCATAAATTGACGTATTTCCTTATATTATAAAATAATTTGATCCAAAACGATCATTGATTTGGAAGAAGGTCGATTTTGCCTGAATGGTTTTTGATGATAATTGGACTAAATTCTAGTTTTGTTCAAAAAAATGGTTTATTTACGCTTCGTCTCAAAATAGATCGAGAAATAAACAAATGATCGAAATATATAGAGGAGTAACACGTGATTTAGATTTTAGACATACGTGTTTAAATGTCATTAATAACATAATCAACTTTGTACACAATGAATTAACGATGTAGGAAATCAATAATGTCCATATATATTTAATAAATCTATATATTGTCTTAGAAGGGAAACAATAATAATGTTATAATTATTTTCCGTATTTGTATGAGGAATAAAAAAGTATACGACATTAATTTAAGTGTTTAAGAGAGCTAAATGTCGTTCTTAATTTAACAAGATTGACTTGTTATATCATTTTTTTTTCTTAAATAGACAGATATTTCAGATCCAGCTAAATTTCCATTTGTGATTATTGGAAATAAGATTGATGACACGGCTGGTCGTGTGGTAAGGCTTTAATTTTGTTTTAACTCTAAATTTGTGTTAATATATATAAACAACTATTCTATTTATTTATATACTCAATCCGTATTATAAAAGTTTATGAAAGAAAAATGTTGAGTTATGATTTTTGCTCGTTTCTAAAATGAAAAGTTAGATAAATGATGATTGAAACCGAGAGAATATTAATGTAAGTATATTTTGTCAAAGTAATGAAAATTAACCATGATAATTGCACATGAAGGTGCCTTACAAGAGGGCAAAAGAGTGGTGCACCTCCATAGAAGGACCACGAGATGGTGTTCCATACTTTGAGACTTCAGCCTTGGAAAATCATAATGTTGATGAAGCTTTTTTTGAAATTGCTAAAGTTGCCCTTTCTCATGGACGTCCTCAAGACATGTAAGTCTTCGTTTAGGGTTTTATTTAGTTTCGTGTTAGACCGAATTGAATTACACGTGTATAAATGATCCATCGTGCATTTAGGAAATACTTTGTATATTCAGTATTGAAATTAGATTCAGAATTTTAAGAGTAGGGATCCCTCGGAGTTGCCTTAATATAAGGCTTTAAGTAGTCATAAATTTAATCTATCTCGACTATACTAGTCTACTAATTCAAGATTATTAAAGCTAGCTTAGTAATAATTTCATGACAATGTGCCAACGACGACATTATAGTTTGAAGCAAGTAAATTTTAATTCTTTGCAAATTTCTCTCCTAATTAATTAAAAGACTAAGATCCCGTCACGACTGGAAATCTACTAAATCAAAGTTACTTGAAATATTGTTTTTTCATTCAATATAATATATCTAGTAAGTAATAACCATGTACAACGATTTCAATTCGTAAAGTATCAAACTTTTGTGAAAATAAAATCTATCTATCGAATCATATATATCAATTATGAGTAATATATGTATATATATATACGCATATATGTAAAAAATATTATACATAGTATGTTAAATAGTTTTCCTTTGGTTTAAGTGTAATTTAAAAGGCAATTTGAATTAGTAATAATAATGTGTTATTCCCTTCGTTACGATCAATTGTTACCTATTCTATTAAGGGCGTATCATTATTTGTTTACATTTCATTTTTTTTTTTTTTTTGAAATTACTAATTGACCGACTTATCTCAATTCCTTTTCACATAATTCTTTTTCCAACTATAATGTTATTACTTATTAGTAGCCTCGGGATATAAGTGTTTTATGCAGTTTTCTTGATCATTATTATGCCAAAAAAAAAAAAATAAATGACCAAAACGAAAAAAATATATAACGTTTGCAACTTTAAAAGTTTTTGACCACATATATATGCATTATTATGCAGATATTTTGAAAGTATGGCGGGTTCACTCTCAGAAATCGTCGAACCACAACAAAGTGGATGTCCATGTTAGGCTAAAAATCTACTCGAGCGTCATCAAGCCAATTATTATTTTGCACATTTTGTTTACTAATTCTCATTTGTGTGCACATCTTGATTATTATTTTTGTTGTGTTCATGTGTAACAATGTTGATATCACGATTATACGACGATGCTCCTAATTTTGTCTTCGATTTGTGAATAAGGTTGTGCATGGCACGATGGATTTTTGAGCTTTTAACAATTTTAGATAATACGTACGGTTTTATAATAAATTATTGTAAAAAAAAGGTTTACCCAACTTTTGTGTATTATTTATATAAGTTTAATAACCTTTAATCAAGTAACAAACGAAATCATATTTTGTGATAGCAACTATTATTTTATCGATGATTGTAAATATTTTTGTCGAATAATCATTATACCACCTGATTAATCATCATATCTTGTTTTGTTTAGTCTGTTACTAAATCAAATTAAAATCATATTCCATAATGTAAGATATAATGAAAATTTTTGAAAGCGAGCTTGATCCACATGAACAAATACTATATAGATCTCCTGTTACACCAAACGATGTGCCCATAATGACTATCAAACTCAAATCATCAATAGTACAACTCACAAACTCCACAATTATAAAATTAACATTTTCTTCCCAACCTGCTAAAAGTTACGGAGTACGGAGTATTACTTTTCTACAAAACAATCATATTCAAACGATAAAATATTTGTAACTAAACTATGACCCGTGAGGCCGTGACTACCAATAAGATCATTGTCATAACCTCACAATGCTCGCCATAACAATTACTCCCTCCATTTCATTTTTTTCCTCCCACTTTCCTTTTTAGGAAATTCCATTATTTTTCTCCTATTTCTATTTTAGTCAACTTTACACAAATATCAACCACTTTATTAATTTACCTTTTATTTCTCCACCAATCTCATCCACACAATTAACCCTCCTTATTCCATCAATATGGGAGGAAAAAAATGAAATGGACGGAGTACAAATATTCGTCGTACATCTGGCCTGAATCGAGCAGAAATCGAAAATAAAGATAACATCAATTTGAATAAATTCAATATAAAACCGATCGAAATAATTCGTTTGACCCCTTGGCAAAATCAAAAACCCTTTTTTTCGAATCAAAACCCTCACAAAAATGGACACTATTTTGAGTATTTTCTCCTCAAAATAATTCATGTTCTTCAAAATCATCCCAAAAAAATGGCGTTTTTATCATCATCAACCACAATTTATCCTAAGTTTCACACTTTTACCAAATTTTCAACTCAAAAATCTCACTCAACACCCTCTAAAACCCTAATTTCACCAATAATTTCACTCACCCCCAAAAAACCACTTCAAATTTCATCAATTTTACCTCAATTTACCACAACCCACAAAAAAATTACAAAATTTGTAGCCGAAAACGCGGTAAAACTACTTCTTGGGTCAGTAATTTTGGTGGGTTCGTTCAATTGCAAGCATTCGAAAGCGTCCCCAACACAAACAACAACAGGTGTGAATTATGAGTCGAAAGGCGAGACCGAAACTAATAACGATGATGAAGAAATGTACGTTAGGTTGTTGGAAACCGACCCGAAAAATGCGGAGTATTTAAAGATGGTGGTAAATGTGAAAATGAGGAGAGGTAAAACAAAAGAAGCAGTAAAATACGTCGAAAAATTGGTTGAAATTGAGCGTGAAGAAGTTGAATGGAGGTTATTACAAGCACTTTGTTATGAAATGATGGGAAATTTGAGTAAATCTAAGAGGTTATTTAAGGATGTTCTTAGGGAGACACCTCTTTTGCTTAGGGCTTTGCATGTAAGTTTGTTTTTTGGGGTCGGGTTCGTTGTGGTTTTGGAAATGAGCGTAAAGTGATCGTTTTCTGGGGGGGTGGGGGTGATGATTGGATAGAGGGTTAGTTTTAGGCTTAGGGAAACGATTAATTTACGCTCATTCCTGAAATATAAATGGCGCGTCTTTTTATGTTTTATGTTATGTTAGGACCGTCTTTCCAAGTGTTATGTAATGTTATGTTATGTAGAGTTATTGATTTGGTTATGTGATTGCTAGGATGGGTTGGTTTTTGCTTTGATTATATGTTCTTCGGGAGACACCTCCTTTGCTTAGGGCTTTGTATGCAAGTTTTTGGAGTCGGTTTTGTTGTGTTTTGGGAATGAGCGTAAAGTGATCAATTTCTAGAGTGTGATTGGATTGAATTTTAGTTGTAAGGGAGGGAAATGGTTAATTTATGCGTGTTTCCAAAAATAGAAATGGAGTGTCTTTTGAAGTGCTATATTGTGTTGATTTATTGATTTGGTTACGTGATTGTTATGATGGGTTCGTTTTTGATTGATTATATGTTCTTAGGTAGACTCCTCTTTTGCTTGATTATAAGTTTGTATGCATTATATTTTGAAAATGAGCGTAAAGTATTCGTTTAGGTCCGTTTTTTTGTTAATGATTTTGGATTATAATTGGATCGGATTTTGGTTTTAGGCAAAGAGAACGGTTAATTTATGCTAGTTCCTGAAATAGAAATGGAGCTTCTATTCAAGTGCTATCTTATGTAGATATATTGATTTGGTTGTGTAAATGTTATGATGGGTTGGGTTTCGCTTGATTATGTGAAGATTACTCTCTGCTGTTTGACTGTTGTGAAGTAGTGAAGTTTGCTGGTTGCTGGTAGTGTTTTTAGGTAGCTATAAGAATGGAGAGTAGTGAAGGTTCTAACTTAAAAATGAGTTAGTTTCCTACGAGAGCTTCTTTCGACTAAAAAAGTCGTGAGACATACAATAAGTGAAGCAGTAGCTAGTTAGAGCTTGGGTGTAAGTACAGCATCTCACAAATTTGGAAAATGGTTTTA
>JAUEKU010170222.1:0-19700 GCA_032274805.1 Gypsophila paniculata
AGAGTCGTAAGGATGAGAAATGTACCATCGCGAAGCTGAGCCTGCTGTTCCATGGACTCTAATTGTCGTCTAAGTTCCGTGTTTTCATTGCTCAAACCACTCGTGTCTCTCTGCAGACGAAAACAAGCAACGTAAATTATAGGATTATCCAATTTTTTCCCGCGAAAAGTTAATGTCATGACAGATAATCGATGCACTCAGTGTACTACATACAACCACACGTCTGTAGCGAAAAAGGCATTAAAACCTTTTGGAACAGATGTTACAGACAGCATTCATTTTTCGTCCTGATCATAGCGTTGTATGAACAGCTAACAAAGCTGAATCGTCATGAGTAGAGGTACGAATATGTTAGACAATATTACGATATATTGGAAGAAAACCTCGTAAAGCGAGAGCTGAGCAGAGAGAGCAGTGGCTTCTGTTTGAAGAGCTTGGACTTTCTTCTCGAGTTCCACCATGTATCTTGCCTTCCTCTCTTTCGACCGAGCAGCAGACTGTCTGTTTGCCAGTATCCTACATTCAACATCAACCCAAGGTTACTCATTTGCGCGGTTTTCAACCCTAGTAATTCTGCTACAAGTCCGTAACAAATAAGATCATAGAGAGCGTCTTGCCATGACGCAGTCACATATGAGAATTTGTGTTTGAAGCCTTATGAGTACTGGCCAAATAGAAAGGACCATCTATTACTTCAATGAAATAAATACTCCTACAGCGGATTTTTCAACCGTGTCAAAAAATTGAAAGAATAGTTTACTTTCCATTAAATTAGAAAAACAATTACCAACAAGTTTTCTGTAAAATCTTCCTAGATTCTAAACACAGACTAAAAAAGCCATTAATTGACAAATTAAGTATGCGTCTAACGTAGTATTTTTATCTTTTTGTAGTGTCTGATTTCAAAACTTTTCCTAAACACCAAATTTTCAACTTGTACAAAAATCAACAATTCAACCTCAAAAATATAACCATGCGCTCAACTTGTACAAAAATCAACAATTCAACCTCAAAAATATAACCATGCGTTGATGCGCAAAATTCAATACTTCTGTTTTTATTTCTTTTAAAACATCTTTCAAAACACGTTGATGAATCCTATAATCAGGCTAAACAAGCTCTTGAAACAATACAAGAAAAATTCTCGTTACGCAGTGTAAATCAATTTTACCCAAGCATTCGCGTAAAAAATAAAATGTCGAAAATTAAAATTTAAAAAAAAAATAAAAAAAAAATACCTTTTGGCACGTTTAGGATCAGCAATCCAAAGCTCAGCCAATTTACTTGGTGACATTGCCTTCTTTGCTTCACCATTTGTCTCTCTACTTTTTCTAACTTTATTATTATTATTATTATTCCCGCTATTACTATTGTTATTAATATTAATATTATCACCGCTATTATAACTAAAATTAATATTATTATCGTTATTGTTGTTATTATCATTACTACTAGAAAATCCGCTAAATCCATCCACAGAAAAGCTATGTCGAAGCCTATTACGATTACTGAAACCATTATTATTACTAAAACAATTGTTATTATTATTATTATTATCCATAAAATCGACGTAATTCACACAGTAATTCCTATCACCACCACTCCCATCAATCTCACCACAAATAATATTCTCCATATCTATATATGTTGACAACATATCATGACAATGCTTACGATGATGGTGATCCTCCTCGTCCATTTGCACGGTCTAATTTAGTGAAAATAATCATGAGAATAACCTAACAATGCCTCATCGACCTTCTTTTGAATTAATTTGACAATGTAGGTTAAATTTTGATTTAATAATTTAGGTGATGAGTAGTTTGATGTTTCTCTCTCCGAGGGTTTGGTGGAAGGGACGGCGGATGACGGGATGAGTGGAATCTTCCCGTCGAAAGAGCGAGTGCGAGGGAGAGAGAGGAGAGGGATGGAGGGAATGAGAGGGGAGGGAGTGGAAAGGAAGGGGGGGAATGCATGGGAAGGGAGGGGAGGAAATTTTGGAGGGACTTTGAGGTTATTATTTGAAATGAGAATTTTTTTTGTTTTCTTTTTTTTCTAATTTTAGATTTGTTTTTAAAAAAAATTGTTTCAATAATGAAATAAATTAAATTGATAACAAATTTAATAAAAATTAAAAAGTAATTGAAATAGTGATTAGCAATGAATTTTCATTAACTATTATCATCATATCTAAGACTTGCCCACCTTAAAAAAAAAAAAAACTATGCAGTATTTTTTGTTTTGTAATATATGATGATTGTATTATGCAAATATAATTTTTTAATGGTGCATAGATTATATACAAAAATTTGAAAGAGACGGTCTCACAATACAGTTATTGTGAGACCTCACAAATACCATTATAGCCCGGTGGTAATACAGCCAATCTAATTATAATTGAGTTTTTACGTAAAGTTTATGAGTTTTTTTACAAGTTTTAGAACTAAATTATAACTTCATGAGCAAAAACATTTATATAAATTAGCTCAAACACTTTAAATCAAACCTCACAAATTTTACAACAAAACTCAAAAATTTTAAAGCTCAAAATCAACAAAATCAATTGTAATACAACTAGTGGTGGTATAATCTACTACTCCCTCCATTCAAGACCAAACCCGTCATCCACTATTCACAACTCGAGTAAATATAATCATGTAAGATATTGTTAAATTCGTCTCTAGAATTACAATAATATTATCAAACTTTTATATTTTTCCATAATACAAAATTAGATATTTAATTTGCAAATTATGTGTGATAAACCCGAATGATATGTTTGGACATAAATGAAGGGAGTAATTGGTAAGACCTCTCGCATCAAGAGGTAGTTATGTGGTAATTTTAAAATAAATAATACCAACACCTTACGAATTTATCCTTCCCAAGCCCAAACCCGAGCATCACGGATCTCAACCCGGCCCTCCATGCTAACGGGCCGCGCTGAGGCTTGAAAAAGCCAGCCCGATCCGCTGTCGCCCCGGCCCGTGGCCAGGTCTAGAAGGGAGTAACCAGTAGGGGCCATGAAAGCATGAAGCACACGAGGAAGGGGAAGTAGGAGCACGCAATAAAGGTGACATGGAAAGTAAAGCCACATTCTTGCGCGCGCAATGCCCAAGTTCTCCTTAGTTTAACTTCTGCTCCAATTTATTAAACTTTGAGTAAGTTCCGTGAAATATCGTCTTTCATTTTTAAAATATAAAATTTACAATAAATAAAATTATATTAAATATATACTTAGAGAGAAAAATGAAGTATTTTTCATATTTAAGTATGATAAACCATTTTTTTTTGTTTTGAATATTGTGTTTATTAAACTTTTATATAACCCTATATATTGGCTATATAAACACTTACTACATGATTCTTTCATGCTCAATCAATGAATCAGCACTCTTCAAAAAAAAAAAAACCAACAATCAACAACTATAAACATCAAACAACTTGAACTTTGAAGGGTTCAATTTTTATCATACCACCAATCACCCCTACTTTTTAGTCGGATTATTCGAATCCAAATATAATTGTTGGTAATACTTCTAACCCACTTTTAATTCCCAATCCAACTCCAACCTGAATACGAGTTATATTTTAGCTCTAAGATTCCTCGGCTAATTATTCTTCTCATATACCATCATCCATCATTCTTGTATAAAATCGTTTTAAGATAAAATTATTATGAAGCTAGTCACATAAGCAGATTAATTTTCTCAAGTTCAACGCAAATTAAGCTCACACCGTCTCCTATATACGGAGTACTACTCATGTGGTAAATTTGCTTACATCATCTTTTATTATATGTCTACATTCTCATTAATTTTTTTTCCCACCGAAATCTACATACCCTAAAATATTATTCCAACCCATTATCAAATTTTTCCATGGTACCCAAATCTTATCATTATTTTTTTTACTCCATATAGTTTTTCAAAAAAAAATTAAATCGCATCTATTTTTAAGAAAAGAGCATTTAAAAAAAAAACAATCAACTAATTCAAAAATCATACAATAACTACCTAAAGCGTTATAATATTTAATACGTTCATATAATTTGATTCTGGTAAATTATTCTATATACTCGGTATATACACAATTAATTACTATATAATCCGTGCAAATGCACAGGATCCACGCTAGTTTTAATATAAAACGATCTTTTTAATGAGCATGCAAAATTAAACTTTCTTAATTTCACGCATGTTTCAAACTTAGTTACGGATTACAATTTACTTTAACCCACCTATAAATTTTCACTCTATTCAAATTCTAACTCCTACCCACTTGATATTTTCTGATTTTAAGACTACTCATTTACTTAATTTTCCAATTTTTAATTATTTAGTTGATCAAATGGAGTGTTCGGGTATCCGTCTACCCGGGCTAATAACCACCCAGGTGGCGGGTCAGGTCAAACTATCGGGTCGAGTCACGACCCAGGTCAGACCGCCTACATTGTCCGTCAAATGCGCGGCAATAGAGACGGTCAAGGGAAGAAGAAATTTGACCGTTGGATAAATGAATCAGTGGAGGAAATAGTCAAAAATCTCCAAGAGGCGCCATTGTTCGTCCACATGTACGGTGGGGACGAGCCAAGGATGAAGATGGAGAAGGCGGTGGCGGAGGAGTGGGCCCACATGAAGGAGAAATGGGTGAGGGGGGAGGAGTCCTCACCTGAAGGGATCATACTAGTTGAAGAGCTACAGGAGGGCAATATCGGAACAAACGAAGAAAGTGAGGGGCAAAATGGTAATTCTACCAAGGCGTGGGGTGTGTTGATACAAGGGAAGGGTGAGAATGAAGGGTTTGGGTGTTACTTGCTGAAGACTAGTCGGGTCGGGTGTTGTACTCATTATTGTCTAGTTAAGGTTAAAAGTTTTCAAGAGACGGTTAAGTCGCAACTTATCAGCTGTTGGCTAGCTTAGAAATTGGATTTAAAGCACGGCGAACTTGTTGAACGTAACTACGATTACTGAACTATATACAGCAAGGTGAGATATATTTGCTCCTCGAGTGTAACTTGTATTTACGAAGTAAAAATCCACGTGCTGAAGTTGGATTGAAACCTGGTAGGCTGGTAGTGTCACAAGCCTGCTACAGCCAGTTCGGTGTCATCTTGTCGGGTTTTGACTGTGGTACGAAGCTGTCTGAAGCCTTTGCAAGTGACCGATACTGTAATTTCACACTTTCTGCATTGTCCAACGTCTTTACCACATACCTACAAGGAAATTATCGCTATTGATGACGACTACTACTACATAACAATGGGGCAACGGAATGAACTACTGTAACAAGCTTTTTGTGGGATGTCTTATACGGACCATGTAAAAACAAGCTTAAGTATGATAATGATTATATTTTCCTATGCCAACTTGAACGCAGATATATCCTCAACGGCACAGTCATAAATGACGATTTTAAAAATTTAGCAGCGGTGACAGAATCTAAAGATAATTTTCAATGGAAGTTTGTGTCACTAACTAATTTTCTTGAAGGGGTAGTGCCTCCGTCTCATTATGCCACAACACATTTCTAACTTCTTTCACGGTGGGATGAAAGGGATACAGATATGTAGAAGCATGAAATTTAGGAAGTTTACTAACCATCCATTCAAACACTGGGATGTAATAATCACCTCACGTCCTACAAATCGTTGTGGTGTCCTCTTGTTTCCCTGAAACGAACCAGAAACTCAGTTCTAAAAGTCTTAACGAGAGCGTTATAAAAAAAAAAAAAGAGTCTTAGCGAGAGTACTTGGATGAAACTCAAAACGTTTCCTTCGCGAACCTTTATGATGACTCGGTCGATCACGGCAAAGGGAAACTGCACCCCTCTTCCCCTTGGATCACCGTGATTAACTTGTCCAGCAGAAAACACAAGCAGTCAATCGGCCAGTACAATTTTACAAAACCCAATAGTAGTTGTATATAACCTTGATCATCCCGTTCAATAGGAAATACACGAGACCTGTTCAAAGCTCTCTCGTCTCCATTAAGAAGCTCTGTACACAAGTAAATCCTCTTCAAGCCGGAAAGCTTGAATAACAGTTCTAAGAGCTGCAAAGAGCAACCAGAAAGGTTAAGAACAATAGAACATGACACTAAAATTGAAAGTTTGTTTCGCTGAAATCTATTTTATCCACTGATTTACAAAATGCAGGGATTTTACATCACACATCACATTGTCGGAGAGTAGTGACAATAAAGCGAATGTTGTAACTATCAACATTGTAACTTATTCACTTACAGAGGTTTGGTCTCACAGAATCTTCAGAAACAGGCCGTGAACAGGTATAGCAAGCTCCCTGCAATCAGAGGAAAATGTATCAGAATGCAGTATCAAATTGAGAACCTCGGTAGGGTACTACGACGTGCTGGTGCAGACACTGGCGCAGTTTTTCGCACTTTGTCTTTGTTTGGGTCATATCCACTTTGTTGACAGTGTCGATCGTAACAGTTATGCATCAGCCTAGCATTGGCATATCAGCTAAAGATAGGATTCGCGTAGAATTGACTAGTGCGTGATCTACTGATCTATAATAAAAAGAGTTCTTAGTTTTTTCTAAGATGAATCTCAATAAGGATTTTGGGAAAATGATATTCCGTAAAACATAAGCCAGCTACAGAAGTGAAATGAGATATCAGTAACTTCGAGATTTAAGACAAGGTTTGAGAATTCACCGTTTTGATAACCTGTTGCATTCCACCGCCTCCAAAGGAATGTCCACAGGGTAATATCATAGCATCATCCATTACAGCTCCTCTGCAAAACCATAAATTCTCAATCGGTACGCTTACACTACTGTGACAACCAAGCAGGAAAAGCATATGAAATCTCGATCACTTTGAAAAGCTGAGTTCAAACCAGAAATTCACAAACACTAATCAAGAAGTACTTATACTCCAACGTCCTATGACGAATACTACTTGAGAACAGGTCCCCTCAAGAACATGTAAAACGCAACGCAACCAAGTGTACAATGAAATGAGCTTATCAGCACTATACGAGAGTACAACGAAACCTACAAGGCTACAAAAGATATATGCACAGTAACCAAGGGTAAGATGTGCGAACATGCAAAACAAGTCACATGAAAATTCAATAGCTAAAGCTGTACAAAAACTGATATTACAACACATTCAGGTTCATGTTTTAACTACTATAAAGGGCAACATTGTGTATGAAAAATCATGGCATGATGCAAATAACAAACTTACGTAATTGGGTCTGAAAAAATTGCTCTTAGTGACTATGCGGGATCACTAAAGCCAGAACCATCCTTCCTTCCACTAAAACCACATTCATTATCCCTTGCTACATCCTTCTGACTTTGGCTTACCCTTCTATTCCAGGCAACAACGGCGAATAGTACATATCACTATCATGTCCCGCAACTGTAACCATCTGGTTTAAGGGCTTCATACTCGTACTAGCTCTATTCCCATCATCCCCTGGCTGCATAATGACTCCATCCTTAAATATTTGCCTCGTTGATGCGCCTACAAAGATATTTCAGATATTAGTCAAATATCCACCGTTGCTATCACATCCAAGATATTAATTCATTGGCACTAGAATGGTCCTTCAGCTTCCCTCCAACCCCTAGAACCCAAACCTCGCAACATTTCTCACGAGATTCTAAATGAAAGGATTCCTAGTTTGCTCAGCAACAATGAAATACTAAATCCGCAAAGGAAAATAAAAACTTCATACCGCCGAAGTCTACAACTAACAGTCTGCAGTCCCCTTATTCAGCCAATAATGCAGAGGTCAATTTAGGATACTCGAGAAGCCATTTTAAAATCATAATAACAGATCATAGTCAATCAAATTTTAAAGTTATCAAACACAGCGTGCCAAAATCTAAAGATTAACCAGCACTAATTGTCCATTAAGTGCAACTAAGACAAAATACCCGTGTGGCCGTGTACGACATTCTAATACCAGTCGTGTCCGACACTTGTAGCCGAGTTTGTGTAACCTAAAATACGAGCTCTTGTAAAAAAACAGCCTACCCCTAGCTCGAATAAAAGCTCTAACATACCAATAGCAATCAAACACATTTCACAATTGTTCTCACAAACAACTTATCAAACTCAACATGGCAAAATGAATTACAGGAAGCAACTCCATATACAGATCAGCCCAACTCTTCCCAATCGAAATACGCCAAAACGAAAAACTCTTAGTTACACCAGTTATATCACGTCATTATACATCATAACCAAAGAAAAGCCTCGACTTTTATTATTATATCCTCCGATTCTACTAAGAATCATATTAAATAGTTCACAATTCACCCATGTTCAAAACGAGAAACTCTTAGCTATACGTGCTGCATCACGTCATCGTACATCACAACAAATGAAAAGCATCAACTTTTATAATTGTTTCCTCATACTCTACTTAATAATTGTGGTCCCACTTATATAACTCTAGAAATTTCATTTGACGGGTGTACAATGACATGATACACCGTATCTCAAGATTTTACTAACCACAACATGCACTTATAATAATTCACAACTAACAAAATGGACTAAACTTAAAAATTGCACATAAAATAAAAATTTAAAAATATTTCCTCCGTTCTACCCAATTATATACGTTTGCTTAAAATACACGTAACAAGAGAATAAAAACGTATACAATTCAATGAAACAGAAGGCCCCACCGTCCCGCGGGAAGTAGGTGGGGCCCATGAACCCGGTTTTGGGACCCGGGTCAGCGGTTCGGTTGAACCGGACCGGATTTGGTCACTTGTGTTGAGCTCAAAACTTGATTTTGTTAGGCTTGTTTTTGTGATGGGTCGGGCCTTTATAAATTTGTTTAAATGTTTTGTCCAGACTCGTTTTTTTTATTCATTATCTCCTCCGTTATAAACTCTAGTCTCTAATATGTAGAGGTACGGTATTATGATGAAATTGTGTAGAAATGTGAGGTTTTATATTTGTCAAATTTGTTTTCATGATTTGATTTTGAGTCATTTACTAATTTCGGATGATTCTGTTTTGAAGTTATTTATTATTTCGGTGAGTTAAAAGGATAACCGTGAATTAGGGAAACGAGTTCTACGGAGTTAGAGCTTACAATGGATCACTTCGTGAGCCTACAATCACGATGGTTAAGCCAAGGCGTCCTACCGTGTTCGGCCCATAGGTTTTCCAGTCCATTATCGGACTCAACCCATGACCGTCACAATTAAGGTCGTGCTGGCCTAGAAATGATCGTGTTCATACATTGTTAGAGTATAAAGTCAATCCTAGAACTTCAATCATCGCCTTAAGATTTTGGTTGAGTTGGTCTTCTAATATATCATACCGTGCCGAGCAAATGCTCCACCCACTCCGAAATGGATTATAGGCTAGTTTGAGTCTAACATGAACTTGTGTCTATGAACGGACATGTTCACATGAACCTGGGTAAATCGCTCTAGTTTGGACATCACATATGGCTCAGGGCTCTCAAATCGAGTATAAGTCAAGTCAATTTGGATTTGAATTCAAATTAAATTGGATCAGGTCAAGATGTCAAGTGATTTCGGGTATGGGTTTGTTTCAGATGCGTGCTTAAAAAATTATTTAGGTATTATAGTCAAGATTATATCTAAAAAAAAAAAAATGATCATTCGCAATAAAATGTAAAAAAAAATGAAAGACCACTTTCTTGTATAATCTAACTATCTAAGTACGGAGTAATATGCTTTCATTTATTGTTAGTCTTTTAATTTAAAACCAATTATACAACCTTTCACAAGATTAACTCTATACTAATCAACTTGAAACCAATTATATGCATGGTAGGTTTAGACGTGACAAACAAGTCGTGTCGTGTGTTCGTGTTCGTGTCATATTTAAACGGGTCGCGAAACCTTCAACCCAAACTCAACCCAATTAAGTTTTATGTCGTGTTCGTGTTAACCCACTTACATAAATGGGTCATCAAGCCTCAACCGAAACTCGTTAATTTGTGTTGGGTTCGTGTCGTGTTTTTGTGTCATGTCCATATTTGGAAAATTTATATATATTTAGGAAAAATTAACGATAACTCTCTTATATGTTATGTATTTTCAAAATAACTCCCTTATAATTTTTTTTTTTAAAATAACTCTCTTAATCTTCACTTTCGTTAAAAATCACTGTCAAATCTGAATTTCGGCAAAAAAAATGAAATATTCCGTCTAAATCTATTTTTTATCCCCAAAAGACCCATGTTATTTCTAAATTAAATGAACAATGAGTTTGAAAGCTTTTCGTTCCTCTTCTTCTATCTTTCTCTTTCTTTTCTACTTCTTCATCCTCTTCATTTCTTCACTTCTCATAGCCTCTAAACAATAATTAAGATAAACACACTTTAAAATTATAAAACAGAAAAATAAGAATAAAAAATATTGCACCTACTTGGTGATGAGGAAGGTGAGATCTTCCTTGACTCAAACGAGAAGATATGGGCTCAAAATTGGGAGAAAATGTGAAATAATTAATAGGTTTTTGGGTCGCAGTGGAGAAGGCAGTGAAGAGGGAGATAGCAAATGGGAGTAAGGAGGAACAAATGACATATTAAGTAAGGGTATTTTGGTCAATTTAATAAGTTTTCCTCGAAAATGGTCTTTGGTAGTGATTTTTAACCAAAGTGAAGATTAAAGGAGTTGATTTTTAAAAAATTTTTATAAGGGAGTTATTTTGAAAATACGTAACATTTAAAGAAATTATTGTTAATTTTTCCATATATTTATTTGACAAAAGATTAAAATAATCCGGGATTAATATAATAAACAGGTTATTCGTGTCAGATTCGTGTTTGGAGAGCTCAACCTAAACCCAGTCCACTTAAATTTCGTGTCGTGTTCGTGTCGTGTTTTCGGTTCGTGTCACTATTTGTCAGTTCTAGGGAATCAATTAATATCAGATTGGGTCGAGTCTGGTCATATTCAGGTTTCGATATTCGGTCATCGGTTAGGGAATCAATTAATATCAGATTTCTCGGGTCGAATAAGGTCATATGTGAATTTCGATATTCGGTAATTCAAATCAAATTTCTCGAGTCGGATCAATTTTGATGGTCTAGTCTAGCTCAAGAACCAAAATTGCACTCTTTGTCATTGGATAGCCATTCACCACATAATTAACACTCATACTACAAAGCAAGCTCTTCTCTCCTCAAAAAAACTTGATTAAAATGGCTTCAATTTCACCAAAATTCACCCATTTACCCCCAAAAATCACCCTTATAAACCCCCAAATTCACCCTTTTTCACCCACAGTAAAACCCAACAACAAAGTTCATATCTTTTTTCACCCAAACCCCACAAATGTACCTCCATTTCACCCCCAAAATCACCACTGCAGAAGTGGGTTGAACCCATGTTTCGCTGTCAAGAATTTGGAGTTGTCTGCGACTTACGACGACGACGACGAGGAAGGAGAAGGAATTGATGGTAAACTGGAAAGTGGTGGTGATGGTGGAGTTGTTGTGGTGTCTGCTACTGAGCAAACAAAGAGTAGAAGAAGGGTTGTTAGAGTTGCTTGGGAGAAGCTTGTTCGTTGGTCGAGGTCGTTGCGGTCGAGGAAGAATACTGATGTTCTTCAGCGTACTAAGAAGGTTGAATTCTTTTGTGTTTTTTGTTGTTTGATCATTTGGTGTTGTTATGTGTTTGTGTTTGAAATTTGCTTACAATTTTATGTTGTTGGTGTTGATTGGTTTGTCGAGTTAGTCTCCTGTAAGACCGTTTGTTATGAGTTTAATGTGTTTGTGTTAGCCATAGTTTGAAATTTGTTTATGTAGTTTGATCATTTGGATTTGTTATGTGTTTGTGTTAGGAAATTTGAAGTTTGTTTGGAATTTTAGATTATCATGTTGTTGGTGCTGCTTGGTTTGTCGTGTTAGTCTCCTATAAGACCGTTTGTTATGAGCATAATGTATTTGTATTAGCAATAATTTGAAGTTTGTTTGTGTAGTTTGATAGCTTGGTGTTGTTATGTACTATTGTGTTTGTGTTTGATGTGTTTGGGTTAGGGAATTTGAAGTTTGTTTGCTTTATCATGTTGTTGGTGTTGTTTGGTTTGTCGAGTTAGTCTCCTATAAGACTGTTTGTTATGAGTATAATGTGTTTGTGTTAGCAATAATTTGAAGTTTGTTTGTGTAGTTTGATCATTTGGTGTTGTTATGTGTTATTGTGTTTGTGTTAGGGGATTTGGAGTTTGTTTAGATTATCATGTTGTTGGTGTTGCTTGGTTTGTTGAGTTAGTTTCATGAAAGACCGTGGTTGGAGTATAATGTAATTGTGTTAGCCACAAATTGAAGGGTTTTTTTTATTTTTTTTTTTATTTTTTTTGTGTGTGTTGTTTGATCATTGTGTTTGATTTATTTGTGTTGCTCCATTTTAATGTTATTGGTGGACATTGGTTTTCTTCTATTCATATCATGATATTATGGTGTTTTGTCATATTCTTTGGCCCGGTTTCTTTTGGAGTTTTTAAAGTCGAATTGAATTTATTTGAATAAGTAAGAAAAAAAAAATTGTACAAGGAAGAGCACAATAGATCTGAGGTGAACTTATCGAAATTAAGCCCAAAAGAATAGGGCCTCCCTTCCACTGAATCGTGGATGTTTCCCTATTAGGGTGTTCCAATCAATTGTGTATGTTATCATGTGTCTACAATTTGTGATAGCTAAAGTGAAGGATCATTGAGTTAAGTACCCTCTTTTCACATCTTTTAATTTGTGCTAAAAGCAAGCGTATGTAATTGGTGTCGCTGTAATATGGGGCGACGACATTAGGGCATGTCAATGTCGGTTTTAAGAGAGAACTATTGGAGCTGTCGATAGACTACGGATTAGGAAGGAGAAATTTCGGTATGTAAGAAAAAAAACTGATGCTATAAGCCTAAGCTTCAGCTTACACTTTTGCTAATGGGAGGAAGATTCTGCGTGAAGGGCAATAAGTGTAGGGAGAAGTTGAGACCATTAAGGAGGTAGAAGGAAGGGTACACCGTACACCATAAATGGTGAGTTGAGATAAGAAGTAGGATATGTTATGAGAACGTAAAGAGACTTGGGGGAATATTAAGGGTAGCTAATAAAATTTGACATGGTAAACAAGTGTTTTGCGAGGCGATACCTGCAAGAGTGTGTTCTTTAATTCATCGTACTGGATTTTGATATTCTGTTGTGGTCTTAGGTAGGAAGCTTCAAATTTAATTCCATGGGAAGCTTTTTTTCTTCTTTAGTTACCTTCTCCTAGTGGAATGTCTCAAAACAAAACAAAACAAAAACGGACTTTCAAGAATGTGATGTGTTTGTTTGTTAACAAAGGGGGTGAGAAAGTGATTTGAATAATTTGATGATTGTTAAAAAAATTTTGATGGTTCGATTCTCAAATAAGACGGTCTAAGTATAAGCCTTAGATATACAAAAACTCAATTAGTTTATGCTATAGCGTGTGATGAATATCTATTGGAAATCTTTTGGCATGATTATTTGTAGTCTTGAGGTTAGTTTTGAGACAAGATTCCAAATAATGTGCTAAAGTCTTGACAAAGTTTTTTAGTTGAGTCTTTAAAATCCAAGACTTAACTTAAGACTTTACATGAGTCTTGGCACACTTTTCTAGGGGTGTAATCCGATAAATGATTGACATGTGTAAAACTTTTGTTTTCATTTTTTTATCTTTAGAAGTTAGGAAAAAATGGGTAAAAAGTAAAGTCTAAAATGAGTTAGAGGGATAATGTACAGAGTCTTAGGTAAGTGTGAGATGAGTCTAAACAATAAAAGAACAATAAAAGTTAGTGGAAAGTTGATGTGGCAAGAGTCTTAAGAAGATGGTGAGAGTTTGACGGATAAACTTACCCTTACAACTTATGGAATCTAACGATTTGAGTATTTGTTTTGTT
The DNA here is from genome assembly GCA_032274805.1 of Gypsophila paniculata. NCBI lineage: Eukaryota > Viridiplantae > Streptophyta > Magnoliopsida > Caryophyllales > Caryophyllaceae > Gypsophila > Gypsophila paniculata. The sequence goes on from JAUEKU010170222.1 coordinate 13,890, forward strand.
AACCCTTAGAACTTATGGAATCTAACGATTTGAGTATTTGTTTGTTGATGGTGTGTGTTTCTTTGTTCAATTTCTCGTTAGGCGAATATTTGATTTTGTTGATGAATATTTATGGGAAATTATTAATGTTGACTGACTGCCAAGTTGTTGCTCCTAGGTGTATTTGATGTATATAAATCTATGCTTAAATACTTGAGAAGATAGTCCCCTTCTTTACCCATTTCTTTGTTTGATGATAGTATGTTTGTTCATTCACGAACCATGGTGCATGTCGCTTAGTTCTTCTCTTTGGTCTTGTTTGGATGGAATGATTTAGAGGCAAAAAATGGGGCAGTTTCTCTTGTTTGAATAGTCGGTTAGGACTGAGGGAAATGCCTCCCAAATAATGATATCCTTTCAGCATAGGAAAGATTTGGAAGAAACATCATATCTTTTGTGCCCCTTCCCTCCTGATATCGTGTCCGAGCAAAGGTTTAATCCGTATGGAGGTTTCATATAATGCTGAAGCCTTTTAATGTGGGAATCTTGTGACACTTGCGCCATTCTTTTTGCGTGTATTTTGGCTCCACAGTTATGATATAGGTTTGTGTGCAAATCAAGGAAATTGAAATGAGAAAGCTACGTGCTTGCATACTGTTGGACTGATTATCTATTTGTTTACGTGATCGGCTGGATGTTCAAATTGGTAGCTTTCTATCTGAGGTTTATGAATATGTTGCACCATGATAGCCTACTTAAATGCTGTATCCTTTATTTATTGTATTAAATCCCTATCTCAAATTAAAATACCTTGTACTGATTTCATGGTAGTTTACAGGTGGTTGTGCTTGGAGGGGGGTCGTTTGGTACTGCTATGGCAGCCCATGTTGCGGGAAGAAAAGCGGAAATGGAAGTTAATATGCTTGTACGTGATCCTCAAGTTTGTAAATCTATTAACGAAAGCAATTGTAATAGGTAAAATATTGATTTGGTGCATTTAAAGGCTTGGCTAATTTGCTGTGCTCAACTTTGTAACGTTTCTGTGCAGTAAATATTTTCCAAATCATAAGCTTCCACAAAATCTTCGGGCCACGACGGATGCCAAGTTTGCTCTGCAAGGTGCTGACTTCTGCCTGCATGCTGTTCCTGTGCAGGTCTCACATTATCAAGCGTTAGTTTGCCTTGGTTTTTTTTTTTCTTTTACTTAATGTATCTTTCGTTCGCACATGATAGTCGGTCCAATCGTTTACTGCAATTCTTTTTTAGACCATTCAAGCCAACTCAGTGCATTTCCCTTTCTTGGGTAAATTTTGACCGTAAAAAGACAAATATATAATCTCAAAACTCTTGTGGTTTGACTGTACTTACACTACTCTACATCCGCTTACGAATGTACATACCCTTCAGACATGGTCATTTCTTAATACTCGGCCATATGTTAATGTGGTGAATACAATGTAAATGAAAAAAGTGTTTTTTGTATAGAAATGGGGGAATGTTTCATCGTGCAAGTCAAGTCTGAAATCTGGTAGCATATTGCTTTTCTATCGTTTTCAGTTTACAGCTTCATTTCTTGAAAGCATTGTGGACTACGTTGATCCCAGCTTGCCATTCATCTCGCTGAGTAAAGGCTTGGAGCTTAACACACTACGAATGATGTCTCAAATCATTCCGCAAACACTGAAAAATCCTCGCCAACCTTTTGTTGCTTTATCTGGGCCTTCATTTGCATTGGAGATAATGAACAAACTTCCAACAGGTTGTTGCATTGTGGTTAAATGTTTTCAAGATATGAATTTTCTCAGAACTGATTATTCATTTTCCAATTGTGCTTCTGTGCTAATCTTTCAGCTATGGTCGTTGCATCAAGGGACAAAAAATTGGCAAATGAAGTACAGCAGTTTCTAGCTTCAGATAGGCTAAGAATCAACACTTCAAAGTAAATCTTAACTCACTATAGAGTTTATAATTGAATATATAATTTTACCTATATTTTTCCTTTGATGGTGTAGATGGGATTATGGATCCTTTTGGCTCCATATTCTTCGACTGTAAAATTATGCTGGAATAAATTGGAATGGATCAATAAACTATTTATGCTTCTCTCAGTGCTTTCAACGTAGAGGCAACGTCTTTTTCCTCACAACTGTCATGATGGATCATTGACACCGTCTCTCAGTGCTATCAAAGTAGAGGCAAGGCTGTGTATGTTCAACCCCTTAACCCCCTCCCATAGTCGGTAGTGCGAACTGCAAACATTCCAACTTTTTGTCATGGCATCTATATGGCAAGTAGGCTCCGAATATGTCACCTACACTAGTCGACATAAATTTTACTCTGTACTATATTGGGGTGGGATATAAGGTGACATTGTAACACCGTGTGAGCCGTTCGCCATCAGATTGTTTGAAAGAAGAAATTGGGCAGTTCTAAAGCAATTTTTATTTCGAGAAATTCTAATCAGCTCTAGAATTATCTTCTTATAGAGACAACATTGATTCATGCTTAGCTAATTGTTTTCTACGCATCAGCGATGTCACAGGGGTTGAAATTGCAGGTGCACTGAAAAATGTTCTGGCTATAGCGGCTGGAATTGTGGTTGGGATGAATCTTGGTAATAATTCCATGGCTGCCCTGGTTGCGCAGGGTTGCTCTGAGATTCGTTGGTTGGCGAAAAAGGTACAGAGTCTCCTAGTGTTGCCACTTACTACGTACATTGTGCGTGTTTACTCTGCTTCTCGTTGGATAAAGTATGTGGAATGTTCTACCAGCAGCTATAAATACACGTTTAGGTGTAGCGCATATTTCAGCAAAAAATGCAGCGAGTAACTATATATGTAGACGTTGCGAAGAAGTATTCTTGTGTAGTTTCTACCTACCAATTCATGCTTGGTTATTAGCATAATCATGGTGTTATTTGTCATGTGCGACACCACACACGACTGAGTTAATAAGGTTGTGCATATCGGTCTCATTACAATGTAAGTACAGATTGCGGATTAAGTCTTCAAGCTGAATTGAATACCTTGATTTTAATAGGAACATGTCTATTTATTGGCTACTGATGCCCAAACTCCAGTCCTGCCCCAACTTCTTATATTCACTCTTCATATTGCTCTCTTCATTTTTTTCTAGTTGGCCCCATTTGGTCATTAGTCATTCCAAAGAAAAAGCATTACAGGAACGAAATGGGAGCAGTAAGCTGCATAATGAAAGTTTCCAACGTTCTTTGTTGACGCAGATGGGTGCAAAGTCTGCTACACTTACCGGGTTATCAGGAACTGGGGACATAATGCTTACATGCTTTGTGAATCTTTCAAGAAATAGGACAGTCGGAGTTCGACTTGGCTCGGGAGAGAGGCTTGAGGATGTACTGAGCTCTATGAATCAGGTACATAACTAGTGTCCTCGGATAATGTTTTGGCATTGTAGCCGGCACACCTAAAGGTCATACATCACTCAGGTTGCTGAAGGTGTTGCTACTGCTGGAGCTGTGATTGCATTAGCACAAAAATATAAGGTCAAGATGCCGGTCTTGACAGCGGTTGCTAGGATAATTGACAATGAGCTGACCCCTCAGACAGCAGTTCTTGAACTCATGCGCCTACCTCAGGTAATTAGTAGTAACTGATCTCTCACGTCTTTCACTTTTTTCCCTTCCTCTATGAACTGTTGAGTTTGAGTATTCATTTGCAATTGAGCCAAAGACTTGCTAGTCATTAATTGTGTATTACGGAATATGATAGAGCAAATAAAATAAGCTCAAACTTTTTTTGCTTGTTTTATTGTGAAGTTGGAGTCTATTGATGCAACTCAGAATACATACTTTGTACCGGGTTAATTACATCTGACCCCTTTACTTGGCCTGTAACACTTACATTGTTTTTGGTAAAAATATGGTAATAATAGAACCCCGTCTGTTTTAAAAGTTGTTTTGCTGAAAAGATGGGGATTGAATCATTATTTATTCTGAGACAGAGTACGACATCTCGTTGCATTTGCTATATAAAGTTTTTGAAGGTTATACCACAACCGTAAGGACTGTGATCAAGTCACGAGAAACGATTCCATGATGAAGATTGAACCTATATTTAATACCGTGATCTTATTGGACCTTACATCGATTACCAGAGATTGTTTCTTGTCTTGACCATTGCAGGTTGAAGAAGTTTAAACTTCAGAAACCAAGCTTTTGTCAACATACCTGTCATTCCTTAAGGAGCCGAGAAGCTTATGATTTTACAAGCAAATATTGCGGTTCCTGACAGGCTTCCCTCACAGGTTCATGATCTCAACTAAACACCCATGAACCGAATTTCGTCAAATTTGATTCCGGAAGTGACACAAAGGGCTTGTGAAGATCATCAGAGGATTTCTCCATGATCTGCCCTTCTAGCTCCAAAGGGAACGCCTTCAACACAAGCATGCAACATATAGATGCAACACAACTCTGCGGCAATTTTTCGTAGTAATAAGATTATACGATTGATTGTATATACAAACGTGTTTTGACATTTGCGCAAACAGAGAAATGGTGTAGAACAAATAGAGAACGTTTCCGAGTACAGTCAGAGAAATATTCTTGTTTGGTTGCCAAAACTTGAGAATTGAGCAAGATTTTTCGTCATTGCTCATAGACCATCACGGTTTGAGTTTGCTCAATAAGGTTATATGTAGAACCATGCGTAACTTTTTTTACTTGTCTATAATCTACATTCGTTATACCATTAAGGGTTTTTTTTTTCTTAGAAGCTACCTAACATTTAGTTGAGTTATAAATCTTGTACCTAACGATTTTTTTATTCCAAAGTACCTAAAATTACATTCCGTTTGTTGAATGATACTCCCTCCATTCAACTAAATTGTGCATTTGTTTTTTTTGTATTTGTCAAGGCGCATTTTGCAATGATAATATCTATAATTACATGTAAAAATTATAAAAATTTGATAATGTATTTAACAAAACAAATCAAACAATGTCACAAAATATCAAAATATAATTATTTTCACACATAATTATTTTTTCACTTAACAAAACGAATCAAACAAAATCACACATAACCCCTGGCGATATGTAGAAGGAAGCAGTAATGGACCAAAAAGCGGTTGTAGCAGCTAAGATGGAGGTATTGTGATGACACGTAATCCTTCACTGATACGTGGTCATCATAGGATCGATAATATCCTTGGCATCTTCTTCGTCACTCTTTATTAGAATCTGAGAGTGGAGAGTTTTTCATAAAGACTCGATTATTATTATTGATTCGCGTCTCACAAATACAATAGACTTGTACTATTTATAATGACCATAACTCTAAACCTAAATCTGGAAGTTAGTATATTATTAGTTTAGCCCACGTGCAAAAATGCACGATTTATTTAGTTAATTATTTATTAAATAAAATGTTTGGTGGAGTTAATAAAAATATTTCTTACATTTCTACTGCTCGAAATTAATAAATATTTGAAACGATTGAGAATAAAATTTTAGATTATTTTTAAGCACCGTAAATAAAAAAACTTCAATAATATTTTTTTACCACCAATAAAAATGTAGTTAGAGTATATTTTTTAAGGAAAACGTTTATTTGTTCAATTAATTAAAAAAGTATTAAATACAAATTTTGCATTAAACATAAAGATTTTCCTGTACACATATTTTTTAAATGAATATAAATTTAATTTTGTGGTAGGTGTGACATGTGACAATTGATGATGTAAAAGAAACAGTGATTTAGTAGTATAGAGGATTCTCGATATAATATCTTATTGATTCTATATGATATATTATATTATATCATATTTATGGCAGTTACCATATGTGGAGATCCC
>JAUEKU010170223.1:0-11254 GCA_032274805.1 Gypsophila paniculata
ACGGCCCATTGGGCGGGCCGGGCCGGGCCGAGCCGACCCGCTGAGTTGGCCACCTCTACGACTCTACCTGTGACTAACTACAAATAATTTGTAGGCTCATATACATTTGGGATTTACTCAATACACACATAAAGATAAAATAACGTTTGCGAGTTCTTACCGTTATTCAATAAACGTAGTACGTAAAAATCATACAAATGCTGAATGCATGCAGGGGTACAGTACTGAAATATACACAGAAAAATGAAGAAGAAGTTCATCAGAATTTCATAAAATAACAGGACAATAACACCCATTTTAGGGCTTCACGCGTTTGTGGCATCATCCAAACTTTCTATAAATAGGTATCCTACCTTCTGATTTCTTTTGTAAATCTTCCATAATATCTTTCTATTTTTAGACCCATATCTTTATTTTTTTTTTGCCTTGGTAATCAATGCTAAGTTGAGTGGTATTTCCTAAAATGGAAAATGAGAATAAATGAGTGGTTTTGAGGGAGAACATTATATTTTTATTTGACTTTCTTTTCGTTGAAAATATTTGAATTCGAACAGTTGAAGACTAATGTTTTTCAGTACACATATTAATTGAGTCAATGGAGCAGGTTAAGATGGTTCATGAAATGGTTCAAGGAGCTCGACATAATGGAGACCCAAAGGGTCGGCCAATTTTGGCTGAATTGGGCCAAATCGGCACTTTTGATCGCCTCTACTCCAAAGGTTTGTTTCCTTGCATAAATGAAGTGGTCTCTTAAAAGACAGACTTTGAAAGCTCGGTCATGCTCTCTTAAAAAAAATATAAAAAAACAAACAAGTTTAGTTCAGTTTAGTTTCATTCAATCCAAAAGATAGTATTCTAACACAACGGATAAATGACTCTTTATTTTTTATGGATTTAATTTCAATTTAGTCCGATTCGTTTCATTTAATCCGAAAGAATTGAGCCTAAAAATAGTAAAGAGATTTTGACATTAATATGGAGTACTAGACAAGCTACACATGCTAAAACTTTTTTGAAACCAAAAAAAAAAAAAAAAAAAAAAAGAAGTTCAATATATTCTTTACCAAAAACATAACAATGTTCTTTTGTTGTGCTATGCATGAAACTTTTGCACTCTTTTTTCCTTCTTCGACCAAAATACACACTTTTCCAACTCACCTCATTTATTTTCATTTTACCTTTATTTTATTTTTTCTTTTACTTCATATATTACAATATTTTGTTTGGTAATTTTTTTTTTTATTTTAACTTCCATTGACAACAATAGAGCTTTCATCAGTTTTTCAAGGTAAAATCCTGTTTTCCCTTTTAATAAGGTAACTTGTTATATGACGTATACGATTGGATGAAACGAAAAAAAAGTATTAATTCTTGAGTTATCATGTCATTATATATATATATATATATGTTCATTGTTTTTATACTCTATGTGTTTTAGTTTTAGTAAACATAGTGTTTATTTTTGGATGACGAGTTATAATGAAAATTACTACAAAGTACATGGATTATTTTTCGAAAAGAAAAAAATATTTTTACGTATCATGGAGTGTCATGTCATCATATCCTAAAGTCAAAGAACATGACTGAATATTCGTATAAATTAAATTATAAATCGAAAAAAGGGCAATATATTAATTTTTTTTTCTCAAATTTAATATAATTTGTATAGTAGGTAAATCCTTAATTGCTGCATAAAACAATATAAATGTGTTTTGTACTTTTGTTTGTAACGTTACGTAGGTTAATCATAAAAATAACCTGAACAAATTTCATAGAAATATTAAATAGTCTCTTAACTTTTTATTTATTTGTGTGTCTTATTTAATTAATGTGTGAAATTTTGTTTAATTTACTTATGAAATTATCTTAAACAAACACTATGAAACATATAAACATGTCGGAACGTCTCGCGTTAGACGGTTTGATACAAGTTTTACATCTATTATACATTTTCACCAAGCTACATTTTTTTTCTTCTTTTTTTTGCAGATATTAATTCTAAGAAGTTCTATATATTTTTCGAAAAAGAATAAAAATCAAGTCGATTAATTACTTAACTTGGCATAAAAAAAATGGAGCCAATGCCGGTAGGGAAGAGAACAAGGCTCCAAAGAGCAATCCTAGAGAAGGAGCTTAGGGATAGAAATAGACAGGCACGGTTCGAGGCTCGAATGAAGCATAAGAAGAGGATAGATCATGTCATAAGTAGTGATGACAACGAGGACGATGACAATGAGGAGGATGTTAAAGTAGTCGACGAGGAAGAGTATAACAGAATTACAACTAGTCATGACTTAGTACACTCTACTAGTACTTGTCCTACAAATGTGGATGTCTTAAATATGACTTGTACCGGTGTTGATAGGTTCGGTCTGGGTCATGGTTATGTTGGAAATGTAAACGATTGGCCGACATTTTCCAATGTGGCTAATAAGGATGGTGAAGGTGAAGGTGAAGGTGAAGGTGGTGATAGTGATGATTCGTTGCAGATTATAGGGGAGAGGTGGAACCCTATGATATTTGGGGACTATGATGATATTGACGATGATAGTGATGAGGAGGATGTTGTTATACATGTTCCTACTAGCGGTGGTGTTAGTGGTAGTGGTGAGGAAGGGAGTGAGGCTTCGGGTGATGTTGGGTTGACATCGTCTGAGGATGATGATAGTGCGAAGGATAAGGATTTTAGGGTGGATGGGAGGGGGAATTACTCGACTTCTGACTACTCGAGCTCTTCTGATGAGGAGGAGAGTGTAGAGGAAGGCAGTTCGAGTGAGGGGAATGGGGGGGAACGGGTTAAGGAACGAAAGAAGAGTCGAGATGGGGAGCGTGAGCGTGGGGCTAAAGAGAGGAGTAAAGGGAGGCGAAGGAAGAAAAAGGAGAGGATTTTCGAGGAGAAGATTCGTGGTGGTGGTGGTGGTGATCATGAGAGTACTCGCGAGAATGAAGAAGGGAAGGGGATGAAGAAGAAGAAGAAGGTTAAGATCTCAAAAGAGGAGGTTTTTGAGAGCCTTGTTTCGTCTATGAACCCTAAAATCAATGCCCAGAACGATGATGACGACGATAATGGTAATGTTTGTAATGTGAGTGGAAAAAAAAAGAGTAATTCTAATTCAAGACGTTCTGTGAAGCTCAAGAAAGGAAGTGATGGGGTGTTCAGAAAAGTCGTGTCGACATGTGAAAATGAGGATGATACTCTGGATAGGCAGAAAAGGCCTAACTCGGATGCAAGATCGTCTTCTGTGAAGCTCAAGAAAGGAAGTGATGGAGTGTTCAGAAAAGTTTCGTCACATGAGGATGATGATAATGTGGATAGGCAGAAAAAGTCTAACTCAGACCCAAGATCGTCTTCTGTGAAGCTCAAGGAAGGAAGCGATGGAGTGTTCCGAAAAGTTGCCTCTGTATGTGAAGACGAGGATGATTCTACGGGCATGCAGACAATGCCTAATGAGCCGGGTCCAAATCGTTCTGTGAAGGTCAAGAAGCCCAATGGTGGGGTGCTCAAGAAAGTCGAGTCTACTGACGAAGACGAGAAGCCTAAGAAGAAAGTAATGAGAAAAGAGAGGGATGAGGAGGAAGGAGGAGACAAAGACGTCTCCTTAGGGGAGCTGAGTGCGCGGTCTTTGAGTAAGAGGAAGCGGAAGGAGAAGTTAACTGAGGTGCAAAACACTTTACTCGAAACAATTGCAGAGGAAGTCGGCAATAATGGAGCTGTAGAAGAGAGTATGAATATGCCTTTGAATACTCTAAGAGATCACAGTTATCTTCCTTTGAAGTTTCATTTTCCGGCTAAAGAGGCTGAGCCCGATAAAACAGAAGACGAGTTGGAATTAGAGAGCCTGTTTAAAGAGCTCGAGTTCGGGCTTCAAACTTGCCATATTGCTTCTGACGATTCTCCTGTGGCGGTAAGTTCTCTGTTCTTTAACCTCTTTCTGTGTTCTGCACATGACAAGTGAAACATTGATGACTCGTAAAAAAATTTGCATGCCTAATCGCATTGAATGACTGTTGCTTCGTAATGTTTGGATTCGTCTAATTATGTTCCTAACCTTAAGACGGAGTTTATCTGATCAGTTCATTTGTGTTGATAACCTGCATCTTTGTGCTCCATAGGGTGATGATATGGAAGTTGATGCACCAAAAAGCGCGGTTCCAGAAAACATGCTCTGTGCCGGAGGAAAGCACCATCTCATTCATGACGAAGAGATTGGAATTTACTGCAGATTCTGCTCTTATGTCATGCTTGAGAGTAAACATGTCACCCCTGACTTTGTAAGTCTTTTTTCCATGGATGACTGCACAGGTTCCAAAGATATTTTTATGTCACGAAGAAAGAAATAGTTTTCATGTTTCGGAAAACTGATTGAGTTGAGAGTAAAGCTCAGTAAGAAGTTTTTGACACGGGTGTGTTTACGAGTGTTATGTTTCTCGATTAAAATAAAGTGTCTGAGTGAAGATGTCATGAAAATCATCGAAGCATATAACCGAATTTCATTCACGTGCGAAGCTTGAACACACAAATCGAAAACTAGACTAAATGAATGAGGTTGTAGAATATAATTGCTTGATGAATGAATCTCATTGAAACTTTTGTTCTGTGGATGTGAAGGATGCTGATATATTTGGAAGTGCTGGTAGACGAGAGTCGAAAAAGTTACAATCTGATGATAAAAAAGGTGAGATTGAGATTCCAGACTGTATCGAAAATGGTGAAGGCAATCCAGAGCCTTCGAAAATCATTCAGGGGACGGTATGGGAGCTCATTCCAGGGACATGGAGGACATTGTACCCGCATCAGAGAGAAGGGTTCGAGTTCATCTGGAAAAATGTGGCAGGAGGAATCAAAATTGAGGAGCTTGATCGACCTAGCATGTACGGTGTAGGCGGGTGTATTATATGTCATGCCCCGGGAACAGGAAAGACCCGTCTGGCAATCGTGTTTATCCAATCCTTCTTGAAGCAATATCCTTTGTCGAAGCCTGTCATAGTCGCCCCTCGAACCATGCTTCGTACGTGGCAAGAGGAGTTTGTTAGGTGGAAGGTTGAAGTACCCTTTTTCAACCTCAACGAGGACGAACTGACGGGGAAAGAGGATGGTGATGTCCTCAGACAGGTGGAGACTCACAAAAGCAGGAAGAATATTAGGGCCGCTAAACTGTCGACTTGGGTCAAGGGGAAGGGCATTTTGGGAATAAGTTATGGGCTATACGAGAAGCTTGCAAATGAAAAGAACAACAGCGATAAAAGAATACGGGATGCTTTGATAAATAGGCCGGGTCTTTTAGTGCTCGACGAAGGACACACGCCTCGAAATGACAAGAGTAACATTTGGAGAGTGCTTTCTGATGTCTTAACAAAGAGGAAAGTAATTCTGTCAGGAACGCCGTTTCAGAACAACTTTGATGAGCTGAGTAATACGCTGTCGTTGGTAAGGGAGGAGTTTGAGGTTCCTATGAAGGCAGGAAGCTACATCCACGACGAACGTAAAATTGAGGAGCTCAGCAGTAAAATAAAACCCTTTGTTCATGTTCATAAAGGGGAGATCTTGAAGGAGACGCTTAAAGGATTGTTTTCGTCGTTGATAATACTAAAGCCGTCAGAGCAGCAAAAGAGGTGTTTCGCAGCCATAGTTGGACAAGCAAACTTCGCGCTGGATAATCTCGTGTCGGTGTCGTCTGTGCACCCTTCCATCTTCTGTGAGCAAAAACCGAGCTTTATTGACAAGGAGTGGATGGCTTTACTAGAGAGTCGCAAAGATGACCTTGATGCTGGAGTCAAAACAAGGTTTCTGGTTGAGCTCATACAGTTAAGTCAAGGGGAGCGAGTTTTGGTCTTCGGTCAATTCCTTCCACCCTTGAATTTCTTAGCTGGTCTTCTAAAGTCCCGCTTTCGTTGGGAAATGGGGAGAGAATTGCTTTACATGGATGGTCGCCAAGACACAAAGGAGAGGCAAAATACTATCAGATTCTTCAACGACCCGAAAAGTGAAGCCCGGGTTCTCTTGGCTTCAACCAAAGCATGCTGTGAAGGCATTCACCTGGTTGGTGCGTCAAGGGTCGTGTTGCTGGACGTTGTGTGGAACCCGTCTGTGGAAAGACAGGCCATCAGTCGAGCCTACCGGTTAGGCCAAAAGAAGGATGTTTTCGTCTACCATCTGATCACTTCAGGTACAATCGAAGAACAAAAGTATAAGCGCCAGGCAACAAAGGAAAGGCTGTCGGAGCTGGTGTTTTCATCCTCAGACGGGAAGTGTATTCAGAAACCGAGTACAGGGTCGCAGATATTCGTCGATAAGGTGCTAGAAGCAATGCTTGAGCATGAAAAGATGAAAAGTATGTTTCACAAGATAGTGTATCAGCCCAAAGCTGATAATCTTATTGACAGCTTTGGCCCTTTAAATCTGTAGGATTTTACACATGGGTCACTTACTTAGACTGACTTAGTGTAACGAGAAACGTATTTCGTAGGGGTATATCCGTCATTTCATGTCATCCGCCCCAAAAACAACCTAACACGGTACTCCGAATAAGTAATTTTTTAGATCTAAATGTAATAGAGATGTTCTGATTTTTACAAGTGGGTATGAGTGTTATCGTGGATGAATTTCAATCAAATGGAAAGATTAATATGAGCAAGTTCACAAATTTTTGAAAATATATGCAAAGATAGATGATACCGATATCACAGGGTTTCTAAAAAGTCGTCTGTTACAAAATTTACCCTACCAATATAATCGTCATAAGAATGTACTCCGTATAAATTAATTGCGTTAAATTGGAGCACTTGTGAACTTCTTGGTCTACGAATGGTGTTCTCTGTACATTGATTAATTTTTCAGTTGTATCGTGCAAACTTTAAAATTGAATTATTAATAGGGCTCACATCATAATTGTCATAAATCAAAGAACTAACTATCCTCACGTGAGAAGTCTCACAATAAATTTATCGTAAAATTGTCTAACTTGAAACTTTGTAGTGAATATGACTTAGATCAATTTATTACATATAGTTATTTTGCAAATATGTTTTGATTTGGATTGGATGGGTTACATCAAGCCATTTTGTAAAGGACCCGGATGCTCATCCGATTCAACCCTTTCGATCCAACTTCATCAAAATACTCCGTATCATGTAACTTGCCAATTTTTAAAATACTCCTTACCTTTGTGAAGAACAGGCGTGTCTTTTTACGTCAAGCCGCAATGCAAAACTTAATTCCTCTCATCATTAACTTACAAAAGAGAACGGAAATTTCGAAGGGGAGCAAGGCACAACAGTCGGATTTGGTAGGGGAAGTCAAGCGAGAAGAATCGAAAGACTCGAAAATGAGCAATATTGAAAATCAGAAGATAATTAAATTACACGCAATAATGAATGGACATAATGAAAACCTAGGCGACAAAATGAGTATAGTGATGTTAGACAGACATGGCTAAAGAGTTATATTGCACACTTATCTGATTGAGTTTCCTGCGACTCTGTAAGACGGTACTCCCCAAAGGACTGCTTCTGCTCTTGCATCTCCTCGAGATCCACTAACCTCGAGCTGAACGTAGATCCAGCCGTGCTGAAGTTTGGTACAAATCATGGCTTGTGGAGCTTAAATCCAAACACCCTTGGAGTGTAAGCCTGACTCGGCTTTTGAGGTTTCAGATGCGGGTATGTCATCAGGAAGAGATGAGGGAATGTCGCCCCAAAGTAAGCACCATCAACATCTATAAGCCCGTTAAAGATAACACAGAATTGAGACATAAGAGTAATGCAAAACTGTTTTATTGTTCCAGCAATTGCAAAACCAATAGGCAAGCTCTAAGACATGCAAGTCTTGCACCAGGAATGAGTTTAATAATGAGAGCAGAAGAATTACTAGGTATGCCCGATATATCACATCATAGTAAGGCCTAAACAATTAGAAATCTCTTTTCGTTTTATTTTCTTCAGAGTTTTATTACTTGTTTACACGAAATCTGGTCCCATTTTCAGAATTCTGACTTTTTCATTTGCAAAGATGTAGCGTAACATGGTACACAAGGTATACCTAATATTTTTTTAGTAACATCATATTATGATAAGCACATCAGAAAATCAATTTAGCAAAAAATTAAGAAAAAACGTTGCGAGCATGGGAAGGATACTGCCTTGATACTTGGATCGGGGGTAGTAGATATCTTCACATTTAGGGCAAAAAATCTTCATAGTGCTTGATCGAGGAAGATCGGATTGCCCGACCGGAAGGCAGGGTTGCCCAGAGCAATAAACCCTTGGACATCTACCAAAATCGTAGTTTTTAAATTTCTCCAGCTGCGTGAGCCAAAAAGGACAGCTGTTAGTAGTTTACATCTTTGCTGCTCCGTATAACATACTGCAGTTTCAAAAATAGTTCTCACCATTGCGGCCATGCCTTTGCTGGTCAATATATATCGAGCATGAATTAGACCGTACAGCATTTCTGCTGCAGATTCAACCAGTTCATTCTGTTCTTCCGTGAACATATCACCTGTCAGCAGTAACAAGTGATCCTTACCAAGAAGCATAAAAACTAGATTGAGACGTTACGAATCACATAATGATGACATTTACAACCAGGCACCAGCTATGAAATCAAATCTCGGCTTGAGCCTTGTACTTCAGAATAGGTTGTCACACTATAAATGCAGCCCAAACCACTTAAACCCTCAAGTTGAGGACGTGGTAATCTTAAAAACCAGGATAACCGAGGATGGTGATTTAGTGTTGCAGCCGATATAATTCTAATTATAGCTGTTCAAGGGAAGGATGGCCGACTGAACCTAGTTCGCCCCCCTTGCAAGAGATGTAGGCTTGGACAATACATTTTGCCAAGTTTTGTATATGCCCGCCCTGGCCTCCCATCCCAAACTTGCATGCGGGATATAAAAAGTACATTTGGCCAATTCCAAACCCACATCCGGTCACCTCTATACTAATAACCTTTAAATTTTGTAGTTTGTACCATGCAATCGATACAATTTCAATTGAGAGGCTAATAGTTTTTCAATCCAGAAAATCGTGTCATCTATTGTTCAAGATGGAACACGAACACCCCTCATCCTGTCTCATAAGCGAAGAAAATCTATAAAAATACAGGAAACAAATCTTATCGCCTAAGTCCAATACCTTACCTATAACCCAAAATGTAAAAACATGACTCCGCAGTATGCCTAGGACTAAGACCACTCAATAATCAATACCTAGACTTCATTTTTCGAAAGAAAAAAGTGGGGCTTTTTATCAATGTTGAACTCATACTTGCACATTATAACAGCTGTATCGCTAGTTCAATGCTAAAAAAACATAGTGCAACAGTACTATAAGTCAAGGTGCGCAACTTTGAGAAACTAATCACGACGATGACATAGGCAACTCACCATGTGAAGATTCAACATCCAATATCAAATCCAAGGCATAATCATAGTACGGAACTTGACTGCTTAAACCACAGAGGTTGAAATCATCTTGGATGTAGTCATCATCAACTTCACAGAAACCCTCATTTCCCCGCAAGTTGCAAAACCATGAAATCCACGAAGTGTCATCGCCTTCCGATCCACTAACATCCGATTCTTCACTATCGGTTTCTGACTCCTCTGCATGTGAAGCGATTGAATGTCAAAAGAGATACATAAACCCCCAAATTACACCTTCAAAAAAGACCGGAAAAGAGACATGCTGCAGAAAAACGCTGAGCATTCGAAGTGCGTCATAGAATGTACACCCGGCTATAACTAAACTTAAAGAGCACTGGGTTTACAAACATACAGAAACAGGCATTCTACACCAAGTCACACTAACCGCTTTTGCGATACTACAACTCAGTAGTCAGTACTCAGTACCAATGACCTGATAACAAGTAATGCTGCACCAGGTCACACTAAACACCCGACGCAATACTACAACTCCGTAGCCAGTACCCCAGCCCTGAGCGGGGGTCACGTGGAGAGGTTCGATGAAGTGAGCAACAGTTGCAAACCAAAACTGACTCCCTCTGCATCCGTGGTCGTTGCTATGGTTATATGTAGTAAGCCTAATCTTTCTCTTTCATTTGGCAATATAGTCACTTAGGCCCCGTTCTTTTTGTAAAGTTCGTCTCTTTCCAATTCTAATACAATTTTGTTCTTACTTCAGTTCGAGTAAGCTCTAAAAAGTCCCAAAGAACAAGACCGTCGACGGTTGTCCGGATAACAAGAAGCAACCTAAGCTACACAGCTCGAGCGATAAAACGAAAAGTAATACGCAATAAACACAAATAATCGATCATCACAATGCAATAAATAAATAGTTAATAAAACAAAATCATCACGACGAATTCACGTAATTGAACAGCTAAAACCGATCATATCATATCGAAACATAACAACATTAACCAAATTCCTCAATTGCCCACGTAAAAACCTAAAATATAAAATTAGGTCGAGAATTGCATCGAGTGACTGATACTTCACGATTAAAACACCGCAACCAAAAATATTAACGTGCATCAATTACATTACGCTAAAAACACGATATTATCGACACGAAAAACCGAATACCAGTGTGTGTGCCCACCGCAGCAGACAACCGCTCCTTATTACCAATTAATCCTTTCGAAGACGACGGCGAAGATCGTTCCAAATGTTTATCCAACGCTTCTTTTATTCGCTTTCGATCCGATATATCTGCTCCTTTTAATTCTTTGTACATGTTTTCCGACAAAATTGGGATGCAAATTATGGAAAATTGTTCTATTTGATTGAAAATTGGGGGTTCAATTGAATGACAATTGAGTTAATTTGGGAAATTTGTAAGATAATTAATGTTTAATTGATCAGTTTAATCTAGGGTTTAGGGTATCTGAAATTAGGGTTCATGAGTGAGGAGGGATTAATTTGGGGATTTTTTTTATGGGAGTATGAACCAACTTAACTAATCATATCTCTCTCTTTACAACTTATGTTTCCTTTCCTATTTATTATAGTACTAGACTAGATTCAAAGTCCGTCCACTGCACGGCCCAATAATAGTGCTCTTGTCGTTTTAATTTCGAAATGTATACAATAAATTTTTCGCATTTTCTCATTAGAAATTTGCATAAGTTATGATTGAAAAAAAATATTACTCCCTCCATTTCATATAGAAGGCCCCATTGCCTTTTGGCACGGAATCCTTACTCTATAAAAGAGCAAACTTCCCAGCTACAGTATAACAGTTACACTTTTCTTTTTTTGCTTTTTTTTTTTTTTTTTTTTTTTTTTTTAAA
>JAUEKU010170234.1:0-11253 GCA_032274805.1 Gypsophila paniculata
ATAATAATAATAATAATAATAATAATAATAATAATAATAATAATAATAATAATAATAATAATAATAATAATATAATGTCGAGAACAGTTACAGTTGAAGCAGTAGCAGTGTTTGAAGATGAACCACTACCAAAATGGTTCATTATTTCACAATTTGTTATTAGAATTTTAACTATTTTATGCACAATTGTGTCTATTATTGTCATGGCTACTAGTAATACTTCGGTACTACTTGGTGGTGTTTTTAGGATGGATGCTCGTTTTTACTATTCTTCCGCTTTTAAGTAAGTTATATTGTTTTTACGTACGTACAAATTATGTTTTTTTATAGACACGTTTGATTCACGTTCATTCCTGATATATAAATTTAATAATAATGGATTAAATTAGCTTGGTAAAGTTCAAAACTGAAAAATTCTCGAATAGGGCGGCTCTAAGTGATAGTTTTGGATTATAAGTGAATCAATTTATTTTTTGGGTTAAAACGGGCGTTTATTTATTAGGTGCATTTATAAAATATCGATTTTGTTGGATTTATTTACACTAATCCGTTAAACCAATATATATTCTCAAAGATTAATGCATTGGAAATTAAAATATTGCGATCAAATTCTTTGAGAATATTTCAGTTTTGAGTTTCTAATTAACACGTGCCTAGTGGTATACGTTATTATTGAATTTATGGATGATTGTGATCATGAATATGGTTGTTTGTTTTGAATTTTGTAGGGTTCTAATGGGTGTGAATGGGGCAGTAAGTGCTACGGTGTTGTTGTCAATTGGTGCTACGTTTTATTTCGTTTACAAGACAGAAAACAACCGCAAACATTGGTACTTGTTGTTTCTACATGATTTGGTATGTGCCCTAATTTTCATTGTTTTTGCGTTCTATGATTAATTCTTGTACATAGCTATCGTTAGCTTTATTCTTTTTTTTTTTTTTTTTTTATTCAAATCACACTACAGACTCCTTATCGATAATCAGCTAATTAAATATTTTTAAGACATAAGGATAACATCGTTATCGTTTTTACTTTGAATTAACCTTTATTCAATATAGGGTTGGTTAACGGTAAGGGTCAATTTCAAGGACCTACTTTTGGTCGGCCTTGCCCGACTCTCCAAAGAAAGGGTCGACCGTCCTCTGAAAAAAGTCTGGTCTGGGTTGAGAGTTTGGCCTCCCGACACGAAGGACTACTTGTTTTTTAATATTTTTATGAATAATGAGTTGGGCTCGAGTCAGGTTTGAGCAACCTGATCCAATACAACTCGGCCCTCATCCCACATGATCGAGCTCGGGTCGAGTAAATCAGGCCGTCTTGCTCTGACCCGACACTCGATCACCTCTATTTCAATGCAATTGTCAACCCAATTTTTGTTAAGGTTATTTAGAAATCGACTCCTAATAATCGACTGTCCTTGATAAGATAAATACATCACATTCATTACCTATCGTGGGTTAGAATTTTTTTAAGACGTTAAGATAAAATCGTTGTAGTTTTACTTTATAAATTATAAGTGATAGGGTCATCTAAAACCCGTACCTATACATCCTTAACGTACACAAGGTAATTGGGTGAATAACATCTGACCCCTTACCCGTCATGAGCTAAAATCTTATAGACACTAGGGTAATTAAGATTGTCGTTATTTTCATTATTCACCATTGATTTTTCAAAATGTACGTGCAGATGATGACGGTGTTGATGATATCGGCCTGTGGAGCCGCGACGGCCATAGGGTATGTAGGCATGCACGGACAACCAAAGACAATGTGGCCTAAAGTATGCGACAACGTCGAGAAGTTCTGCGTCAAAGTGGGTGTATCCGTGGTGCTATCGTACGTAGCATTCTTGTGTCTCTTGACGCTCACAATCATATCGTCGTACGTGTTGGTCAAGCCTTTCACAAGTCCTAAGCCACCACCAAGTCTGTATTCATCAAGTCTGTATTCACCTCCTAGGAGTTCTACGCAAAGGTGTAATAACCATAGAGGGTTTTTCAATAGGCTTAGATATTGTTTTGCTTAATTTTGATGACTTGAATAACTTGTTGAATTGATTTATACTTTTTAAGTATATTTATTTTTAGCATATACTCCGTATTGGAGGTTCGATATATAATTTATATGATAAGAGAAAGAAAATAATTGAATGTTGACGATAAATTTTTTATGGAATTTAAGACTCATTTTATATCTCATCATTTTATACGATACTAGACGTGGTATTGTGGTAAGATTATAGAGTATACTTTTTAGAAAAATATGGTTACTGGTCCAATTTTTCTGAATCAATGAAAGAACATATCATAATGGTAGAATATAGTTTATTACAAATTCTTAAAATTTACGAGAAATATTTTATACAAAATGGTAAAGATAGAAACACCATAATCGATAATGGGTCGCAAATTCTAATTCTCACCTGAATACCTGATTACCTACCAGATGTTATCTTCACTTGTTTTCCCAAATATATGAGACAAACAGTTTAAAATAGCAAACAATTATTTAACCTTCCTTAATATCTCCTTTTTATCGAAAAAACTTTAAAAATAGAGAACTTGATGAAAAATGAAAAGTGAATCGTCAATGAGAAAAGAAAACAGCTTGACGAAGACCTATGTAGAAATTTTGCTATTCTGCAAGCAGCTAAAAAACAGCACCGTAAGTACAACAAAGTAATTCAGAAGTTTAAAACCCGAGTTTCCAATAAACACAAGACTAAACAACGAAATCAAAGAAAAAATCCTGTTGATAAACTAAACTACAATCACAGTTCTACGACTTCTATCCCAACATCATTCATTCACCACGGTTTTTATCTTCTAAAATGAAAAGAGAAAATTATAAACAAAAAGATAAAGCACTGCTGCCACAATATGCTTCATCGAGTCATCGGAATTTACAAGCCAAGTAAGTAAAAAAGGGATGGAAATTTGTTAGCTGTTCCGAGAATCTGGGGTTTTAAAGCAATTGGCGGAGCTCTGCATTTTCTTTCCTTAGACTTTGAACTTCTTCAGTAAGTGCATCAAGTCTGTCGAGAACTGAGTTCATGAAATTTGAGAGTTCCGTCTGAAAGATTTGGCAAGGAGTCAATGAACAAAAACATCAGGTGACATTAGAAATATAAGGCATAGATTAAGAAAATTGTATTACAGCACGAGAATTCTAAGGATTAGTGCAGATGAGACTGTTGTATATATACCTCTTGCATATGGGATTGCCTTAGAATCTCGATATGTAGGTTTCGCACATCTTCATGAATTGATTTTTGAAAGGATGAAAGAGTTTCTGAAAGCGAATGTTGAAATAGCTGCACTGTAAAGGACGACATTCCTTGCTGAGGATCGGCTGGAGAAGTTCTCTGGTTTGGAAGTTGCGCACCCTGTCGCATTAAAAAGAGATTCGCACATGTTATTACACTAATGAAAATATACGAGAAAAAAATGACAAAGCAAGCATTCTAACGAGAGTTAGGGAGGGCATAAAGTGGCATATGAACATTAACTCATTCTAAGCATTCTATCAGTGACACCCAATGCGGTTGATCTACAAGATTCCCATGTTTCAAGGTTGCTTTGGCCACATTAATGACGCAACTAATGGCTGTTTTGAGCGAATGATAGGGGATAAGATTTGAACCCTTGACCTAAAGTGTGGAACACCATTCGACCATGTGCCAAAGAGGGTAATCGGTAGTCATGAACTGAAATGTAAAAAAACTCAAAAAATCTCGAAAGGACACCAGTCCAAGCTCAAAGAAAATCTGAGAGTGGACGCAAACCAAAGATAATGGTGTGACTGCTGATCCAGCTATCTGAAATCAATATCTAATACCATCAAGGAAGTTGTCAAAATTAAACAACAATGTACGTACATTTTCAGATGATGGCATTCCAGATTCAGAAGCAGAAGATGTATCTGATCTTGATAACAAACTGTTTCGAAGTTCTTCCCGGGTTTCGACTCCTGTTTTCTTTATTTTAGGTGAGCCCAATGAAGCAGAAATACCGTCACTATGTGATACAGAAGTACTTATCCTCTCAGCATAGGTGGACAATTTTCGAGACAAATTCCAAGATGAAGGTGCAGCAGATTCAAGATTGGACTGAGAAGCAGCAGAACTTGATCCAATATTCAGATTAAGAGAGCTAAAAGGGATGTGACCAGAGCTAAAAGGAACATGTCCAGAGAATCCTGGAGATGTTTCCAAACCAGATGACGTATCTTTTGATCGCAAGTTAGCCGAAATAAGACTTGGACTAGAAGGGTAATTCAAGGTTGCAGAAGATGGATCCTGTAGTCCACTGTACGTTGATGTCGAAGAACCGCTAGATGTCAACATAGCAAAACGTGATGGCACAGACCCACCTTGACGGAAAAGAGCAAGCTTATCTGACAACGTCTCACCACCCCAGGCCTCAGGAGGAGTAATAGATGAGGGATCATCACTTTTATAAGCTGGAGCAGTAGGGATTCCAGAAAGTGAAGAGTGAATACCATCCTGGGAAAGAGCAGGTAAGTATTCAAACCGTATTAGTTTACCAACAGAAAAACTCAATATAGCCAAAACACAACTGAGATTAGCTAAAACGCCACAGTTACGTAGCTTTCAATTCCTTGAGCAACCATGTGATCGTTCAGACAAAAACTGTCCTAAAATTTACTGATTAATAGCTTAGTGGGTGCTAGACTACCAGTAGTGACTTAGTGGATAGTCTAATTTTTGAGAAATATTGGTTTCTTATAAGCCAACAAAGTGTTATCACAGCTCTCGGGTGGAGATTGTAGCCTTCTCAGTCACCTCTGCTCAAGTAGCCAGAATTTATCCCAGATAGGGGGACAAAAGAATGGTGAGAAGCACACCGCATATTGAGTGTTACAGCCAACTATACTCTTTTAAGGTTTTTAGAGAGATGTGCAATTGTGCACTACCGCGTTATGTGGAGAGAAGTGCTCCATTAAATGAAGGCTGGTGATGATCGGCATCAAACAAAAGTTGACAAGAAGTGTGCCACAAAGTGAAGAGAAGTTATTGTTTGAATAGCGGCTAAGTAGGTAGTGTCCACTGTCCACCATGCTAGTACCCATTTATATTGTCCTACTTTTCATTTTGTGATTTTTTTTTTGAGAAGAGTTTATAAAATGACAACTTCACATTTTGACTTACAATAAAAATAGGAACAATTTAATTTTATAAAATCTCGAAGCAAACAAAAAACAAACAAAAAAAAGAATAGAAGAGGACAATAAATGGAATGGAGGTATAAATATCGAGAGCTAGTTGTTATTTTTATAAGCCTGCATAAGGGCTATTGTTATAAATAGGAAAGTAGGAACTTTATTTGTTCAATTTTGCCATTTCAACAGACAATATGACAACAAAATTGCCACGCTACTGAAATCAAAGGAGAGGAGAAAACTTAAAACCTGTTTAATAGAAGCACTAGGTTTCCAATCGAAAATCGTGTTTGTATCATTGCCACCTTCTGGGAGTGTGAATTTCCGGCTGGGAAATAGAAAAGAGGTCTTACTTTCACCTGCTTGGTCTTTTTTGAATCCATCACGATCATTCCACAGCTTATCTAGTGAGGGTGTAATAGGGTGAACATCAACAAGTGGTGAGAAAACCTCCATGTCATCCTTAAAGTTATCACTACGGGTTGCATGCAATCTTGGCAATAGTCCTCCACCCCGTAATGAGCTTCTGAGAGGTGTCTCCTCGGAGGACAACCCGCTGGTTGTAAATGATCCACCAAGTGTTGTAGCAAAGGATGGTGGTTCTAAAGAACTTGACCGACGAGGAGCAGGCAAAGTGGTTGTCTGTGGAACAGTTGACAGTGTCACAGGTGGAAGTGGATCAGGCATCAAAACTGAATCCTCAACAGCTCCTCCTAAAAGCGCGACTTCAGCAGTGCAATTCTTCTCGTTCACGATAGAAGGCTTTGACCTTTGCCAACACAAACTTGTAACAGCCTGTCAATGCCAAAACAACATATTAATGTTCACAACAAACATCAATCTAATGTCTACATCAGAACTAATCCACAATAAGTCAATAACCTGAACCCTACTAAAAACAAAAGGAAAAAACAAAACACCATCATTTCATTAGATTCATTACATTTTTATATGCCACAAATTTAATAAGGGGCCAAGTGGGAAGGTACACTTATCAAGTAAAATTATGTTTACGTCAAACAAGTGTTCAATCCACATACTTCTAAGAGGTTACATTTGTCTTTTTAAAATCGAACTGCACCACAAAACGGAGATGTGGTGACTTAATTGGAACAACCTAAAAACAAAGTTGTAGTGAATCTACGAAAATTGATGGAGTAAATGGTACAGGTAGGGGTGTGGGTCAAATGCACATGCCGCACAACCTTAACCCTTAGAGTTTGTTTCCCCTATATGCTTTCAGCCAAAAGAAGGCTCTAAAACGTTTAAGCACAGCCGACATCCAAAAAAAGTGCTCTACAGTCTACAGGGTACCCAGAGTTCACGGAAGCATGTTGCACTACACTTCTCCAACCAGAACAGAAAGAGTTCAAATACAGTTGTCCCACTAAGTTATACTCCGTAACATTGAACAGTGTATGTACCTCTGAATTCCCATAAGCATGAAGAACTGTAAAAGGTTGTGGTCTTCCACGAACATCATAAAACACCACACACCCGTTACTTGTTCCAGCCGCCAATATCCAACCATCATCTCTGTAAGCCAATGAGGAAAATGGGGCATCATAGGATACCGAAAATGTGGATTTCTTTGATCCTGAGTCATATGTATAGAGTTTTTTATCCAGGCCAACAGACGCAATGATCTGTAGGTGAAGCCATATAAATAAGTCTATTAGCACATTCTTAACGTTCTTTCTAGACTTAAGGAAAGATAAAGTTTCAAACAGCATAAACAAACAAAAAGAGCACCGGACCTTGTCATTTGAAGGAGAGTAGCTAAGACCAGAAGCAGGAGCGGAATGCTGCTTCAACCAAGAGACCTATGGAAGGCAAAAGCTATCAACATATAATTTGTTTTTCAAGGATAACATCATCCAAGTGCCTCATAGGCTTCCGCCTATGGCATGGTAACGGGTATTGGATATATGCACTATGCAGCAACGCCAAGAACCAAATAGTCTTTTGGCCACACAAAGAACAAGAAATCCCACTCAGTATGAATCCACATTGCATTCTCAATTGTGATTGACTACAGCAACAAAACGTCGGGTCTTGAATACATTAAAGACAAAAATTACCACCTAATCTGAATTTCATCTTTGTCAGGATCATTAAGGCCCAGGCCTTGATCAGGGATCAGCAGCAGCTGGTTCTTACTGCTGCTCCTGACCTCATAAAGCCTGTGATATCCTAATAATAGCCTTAATTCTCTGGTTAAAACTGGATCCTACGACAATGATATCGAAATTGAAAAAATCACCAAAAAAAAAGATAGATAGATAAGCGCTTTTTCATAAAGTCGATGTCTAATATTTAATCGATCTGAGATCCTGAATAAGTCAGTGTAAATATATGAAGATAAAAAAATAAATAAATAAATAAATAAAATCACTAGCCGTGCACATCGTCCAATGAAAATTAAGAACGAATAAAAAGTAACTGAAGATGATTAATCAAATAATAAGGTCAGTAACGACAAACCTTAGGACTTCGACCAGTGGTATCCCACATATGCACAGAGCCATCATCCCCAGCAGTCACCAAAAGATGCCTACTAACTCGAGAATAGTCAAGTACTCTCAACACCTGGTCTTGAAATCCCATAGATAAGCATTTAGCAACAAAATGAAACATAGAAGGATAAAATAAAATGAAAAGTTGAACCTATAATAAACCTGCTCATGAGGATCCTTCAAATCGGCAGCTCTAGCACCGGAAGCAAGGTTGTGCACGATGAGATTTCCGTTAACGCCAATCGATGCCAAGTGCTCATCTTTGCAATTGTAAGCGGTAGCTGATATTGAACTGTTGTGACCTTTCAACCTTTTGATACAGCGCTTCCTCTGCAGATCCCATATCCTCACAATTTGACCAGTACCCCCAGAACAGATGTATCGGGAAGTTTTATTGCTAAAGTTGATAGATAGGATAGCTTCCTGTTACACGAAAATAATCCTTGATTTATGGATGTTATAAAAAAACCGTTCTATAACAAAATCACACAGCAATACAAAGCAACGTTCCTCCTCGCACGAAAATTGATCAAATATTGTCTAACATGTGACGACACATAGAGCCACTGCCGCAACAAAGGATAAGTGCTATAATTAGGGATGATCAAACCTTAGTGAAGTATGCGACTATGTTAGTCTGACTCTTTGTTTTCCCTCAAGAAGATGATTGTACACTTCACAGCAAGCAACGAGCGTCGAGCAACGAGCAACGAGCAAGATGTATGCAAGATTTTCATACAAGACACTATCACTCGACTTCTTATGTCAATCACCCTATCCTCTTTCTCACTTAGTTGACTCAAGTGCGCTTAAGATCAAGGCACAATAAGGCGCTAGCTAAGACACTTCGGTGAGCAGAAAGTAATTCGCATTGGTACACAGATTCAATATTGTTCCTCGTTTTATGCTTCTATCTATATTGTGCATGTTAGCCCTTCTCTTCGCCTCATTATCCATATCTTACATGTCACTCCTCTTGAAAATCCAAAAACAAGGTATCGTTGCATAAAATTATACACGACATACTAAAACTACACATATTTGTCCGCAAAAATGGTGAACCTCATGTCTATGATGTGTTTGCACCTCGTTCGTCTCCCTCCGTAGAATTGCAAGCAGAACTACAAGCGACTGGTAAACATACAAAGGTCTATTTCACTCTAACCTAAAATCAATTGCACAAGGGAACATAACACAGAGCACAAATTCTCAGATAAAACCGTTCTATGCATACAACTTGTTGATTGTGACTAAAATGCAGCCATTATAATCCTTATTGCGATCAAGTCGTAAACTGAGGCCACTTCAAAAGGTAGTCACATTTTAGTCGCAATCAGTCCACCCTACGTGTAGGACGGTCTCACATTTTACCTTTTTCACCTCGCTCGTCCCCTTGGTACAATTTCAAGCAGGATTACTGAGTGAATACTAAAAATTACAGGCCTATTGTACTCTGAACTAAAATCAAGTTAACTACGAAACACAACACACAACACAAATTCTCAATTGCGACTAAAATGTAACCACTATAATGCTTATCATCACCAAAATCGAGTGAAAAATGGTCACAATTTACCAAACAATTGTCAAATTTTAGTAACAAATGTCAAATTTTAGTCGCAATCAGTTCACGATACGCGTAGGACAGTCTCATACAAGTAAACTACGAAACACAACAACACACAACACCAATTCACAAATGAGACAGTTGCACACGTACAACGAGTCAATTGCGACTAAAATGTAACAACTACTATTATACTACTTATCAACACCAACATCGAGTGAAAAATGGTTACAATTCACCAAGCAATTGTAAAATTATAGTAATAAGACGGTCTCATACAACAATTACTCCGCAGAAATTAAATCGAATCGAAACAAAACCTGAATATTATCAGAAGAATCAGAAGAAGAAGAAGAAGAGAGAGGAATAGTGCCCAAACTCTGTCCATTTTTCCGCCACAAACTGATCTTCTTATCATCTCCTGCACTCGCCACCACCAAATCTACAACGTCGTGTGGCCACGTGTTAGAAAAACCGATAACATAACATAACATAATGTGACCGATAAATAACTAGTAAGTGGTACTAACTGGTGTGATTCCACTTGAGAGAGTTGACCTGGTGAGCCGGTGAAGGTGTGTAACTAAGTGTGCATGGGTCACCTGATTCTACCGACACGTCGAATATTTTTACCGTGTCCCCACCGCCAGCTGCCAGTAACGCCATTTTTTTTTTATTTTTTTGGGATCTTAGAAGGTTAAATTTTTTTTTTTTGTGTGTTTAGGGAAGAAAGAGTTGAGTGTTGGACTGTTGGTGGCTGGTGTGGTGGGGGGTTTTGTTTTCCTTTTTTTTTTTTTTTGAATTTTTTGAAATTTAGTTGTTGGGGTTATGAAAATTTTGAATTTGAATAAGCGATGAGAATTAGATCGGTTAAACGGGTTTGAAATTAGTAAGGTGATTTTTTTTTAATATATTTAAAAATGAGGTGATTTTTTTAATTGAGTGTTTAATCGAGTAGTACGTTATTCATTTTGGAGTATTTAATTGAGTAGTAGGTTATTCATTTTGGAGTATATATTTTTTTTAAACGAGTAGTAGGTTATTCATTTTGGAGTATTTAATCGAGTTTATTGGGAAAAAATGATTATATAACCGGTTGATTGTACAACAACCATCACTGATTTCTTGAGTATTTTAATAATATTTTTGAGCATTTTGTGAAACTTTGTAAACATAGCTCAAAAAATTTATAATTATGCTTATAAATTTTATAGCATTACTCATAACAACGAAATCAGTTGTACAACAACTAGTTGTATAGTATTCTAATTGAGTTTATTGGGGCAATTTTAGGGCTGGATTAATTTTTAATCGAATCGTTTGGGATTTATCGGGTTATTTATAGGCTTTTGTTTGAAGTTTTAGGTTGAGTTTGGCTCAGGTTGAATTATATAGATCAAGTTAGTTATACCATGTCTAAAATAGACCCACCAAAAAAAACACCATGTCTAAAAAAATTGATATATAGACTCTCCCTTCCTCCGAAATTTGTTCATTTTGGAGTAATGGTTAAGAGAAGGTATTATAAAGCATAATTCATCATATAAATGACGATCTTATAAAAAATAAATTTTTGAAAAATCATTTAAAGCATAGTTAGGAAAGCAACTTCTATGAATCATCACATTCGGAATAGAAGACGCTTCGTAATTTCAAAAATAAGGTTATTTTTTTTTAATATATTTATATGTTTGAAAAATATATTAATATTAGTATGTTAAATATCTTTCCTATAAGAGTAAATTGTTAAAACCCCCTTATAAAATCATTTTTTCTAAAAAAAATCACCTTTTAAATTTTTTTTTAAATTACCACCTTTAATTTATGTTTTTATCTGAAATTTGTTGGTGATTTAAGTGTAAATTACCGGTTCATTTAGTGTATTCAAGTTTGGTTCAAGATGGGTAACCTCGGGATATTATAATGTAAGTTCGGGTAGTACGGAGTGTACGCTTGCATAAATATTTACGAGATTTACGGGAATAG
>JAUEKU010170245.1:0-11252 GCA_032274805.1 Gypsophila paniculata
TTTTTTTTCATATCGAAAATTTTGTCAAGATCTACGATTTTAAAATAAGAATTGTCGTATTCGGAACTCGTAGTCACAAGTTTTGATCGGTCAAAGACTTTTTCTCAAAAAGAAGAGGTATAATGGGCAAAATTGCAAACCTCAGGGGTACCGTGGAAATTATCCCAAAAAAAAAAAAAAATCATATATACGCCTGTTCGAAGGTACCAATATGAAAATGAGATATAGTCCTAAAAAAACAGCAAAAAAAATGTTTCAACAACCTCTGATCCTTCTCGTGAGAAGATTCAAATTTAGTGTACACAAATTTCATTAATCATAATTACAGATTTTCAAAAATGATTAAATTCAACAGAAGATGCATATGATAAATTCTTTGATTTTTGTTTAGCAAATGTACAGAGAGCTCGTTGTTCAAAAATCAGTACAAATATCATTACGGATTTACATTCCAGGTTACTACAGCATTTAACTGTTCGCATTTCCGATCTTGAAGGTTAACTCAACTTGTCCGGACATCGACTTCTCCAGCCTTGTATACTCATTAACAACCTTTAATCAATCTTCCATCTTAAATCAAAAACACAAAACTGATTCAATTTGTCATATGATCCAAGGTATCGTGAACAATGTAAGACTCAAAGCCATCTGCTCGTTCAAATTTCAAGCAAAGCTGATCTTCTTAAGGAATTTTTTTCCTGCGAATGCGACCACAAAAAACACATAAGAGATAATTGTGTTTCCTCTCGTAATTCAAGGAAGAAAAGGCCGATTTGTAAGGTAACTCTTCAAATCAGTTCACCAGAACAGTCAATCTGGCACGAATAACTAAATTAAGTAGAAAGATGAAGTAGTAGCAAAAGATATCATACAATTATACGACATATTTTTTTTATTTGAGGGGCAAAAGATTGCATACGTGGTTTGCAAAAATAACTGTAGTATCTTCACTCTTCAGAAGCAGATTTGAGAAGCAATCAGATGCAAGCAAATAAGAAAAAATTTAAAGAAAAGACACACGATGCACTTTGATTGAACACGATGCACTTTGATTCAGGGATTTCGAATCTGTGACAATATGAAGCAACAAGCACAATTGGGAGTAAAGAAAAATACCCGGATCATATTTTTTCAGGAACCAGGGAAAACTTTCTCCAAGAAATTGATGAAACGCCTGGCATATAACTTTGGTTCAAGAACAGAGATAGACATCGGGTCTAAGAAGACCGACTTACTGGAATGCTCAATTTTCTTTTTTAAACTGTAGTCTTGCAATATGTCTATGATGCCAAGATAGAGAACAACATCATAAACCTCAAAAAGTTCAACTTCCATCGAATCTGTCTCGTTTTCTTGAACCTTACGCTTAGCCAGAGCCGGCATGTTTACACCTAGTTGTACTCTTAGCCTGCATCAGTGGATGTGAAATCTATGTAAAGATCACAAGAAAGAAGAAACAGAGAAACCCGCCCAAAAATAAATCTCATAAAAATTGAAGATAGCAGTAAAGCATTCAAAACAACATATTACAGAGTATTTGCCACACAAGAATATAAACGGGCACACGCGTTCTTTTAAGAACAGATTCACGTGGTACCCTTATCGTTGGACGAACTTCTAATTAGTGGCTAATGGGTTATTCATAATAGGTCTTAAGAGCTTGAAAGGATTCTGAGGAGGAAACAGAACAGAAACAATGCATTCATCGAAAGGAAAACCCAAGAGAATCTTTCGAATCTGTAGATGCATTACGAGGACCAGCTAAATTCCTATTTAGACAGATTCAAATATCACATAACAGGAAAAGCTTTTCATAGAGGAAACCCCTATAAAATCTAAAAGGAGATCAACCTCCTTATCACCAAAGCTATACTCCATATTCACTAAAGCAGGCTAATAGTAATATTATACCTTCCAGTGCCAGGGAGCAGGAGATCAACTTCCTTATCGCCAACAGAGTACGCCCTTAATGCACTTCCTCTAATATGAGGTCCAGGAGCTGTGTTTACAGAGCTCGGTTCATGTGTTACCAACATAAGACCTGATGGAGGAACCGAAAGCCCAGCTGTTAAGTTGATGCCTAGAACAGAATACATACAAGGAAATATGTTAATTATAAACACTGTAGTATCACCCGGGATAATTACACTAAGGCAAGTAGGCAACCGTATATCATCAGAACTCCCACCTCACCCTGCAAGGATCTACAGAGGAGCTTGTCATTTAGGATAGGTGGGGTTGCATATACTCAAGATGTGACAAAACAAAAATCATGAGCCCAACTATCACTTGTTGAACCCTGGTGCCAGTACCCATAGAAAGGTTTTACAACGTGAACTTTGTAAACCTGTATATCATCATTCGCCAATCCGTAGATGTCTGATAATCAGATACGGAGTATTTTCTATAGAACTAACAAATCTCAATTACGAGAGCATTTGGCCTTGTTAGTTACCTGACCCCACCAGCCCAGAAACCCAACTCCAGTGGACACCGGAATTACCGTGAGCCAGAACTGACCAAATAGACCAAGGTCATATGATAACCAATACAGCCCCATTTGTGCCAACCCAACCTGAACTAAAATCGACACAAATGAGAAAATGACCTATGCCACATAATGACTTGATTCAACCTAAACGATAAATTAGCTTAAAAATAATCTAAATAAAATCTACTTTGAATTTCGCTTATTAATCTAACTTGAAAGAAAATATAGTTCCTTGTGGATGGACCATACATGAATTTGTCAGTTTTGAAAAGGTAAATTGAATGACCCAATGGTGGCTAGCAATGAACCAAATCGACATATCGCCCAATGACGACCTCACTCAACGAATGACATGAACCGAACCTGAAAGATGATATTGACCAGATAAAACCTCAAATCAATATGACTTGAACCACCTTAACACAACCAGAAAGTGAACTAAGTAGCCTGATTGCTGCTTCTAATTCAAATTCGTACTATGATGAGAAAAAAGGTTGTGTGCTTTTAGTATTACTTCTGTGTAAAAATATCTTTTCCCTGAGCTTCCGTCTAAGAGCATTCCTATTATTTTGGAATTTCAACCATGTCATTGGAAAGAAGCATAAAGTAGTTTTATAAAATGACAATAGCATTACTCATTCCTTAAAGACTCATGAGACACATATAAGTTATGCAACTTTACGTTTGTGCTAAAATCACTAGGACTTTAGGATATTGCTTTATTAGCCATGAGATTGTGTCAAACTGTCTACTACATAACATAAGAAGCTAAAAGTAGCAATCCAAGTTTTACTACGGATTAGTAAGTACATTATCTTTATTTCATATTCTTCGGAGCTTTAGAATATTGAATTTTCAGCTAGGAGTAATTTCTGAAATAAACAATTGTATATAAACAAAAACAAATAAAGGGCACTAACAGTAGAAATGCAAATATTAGCATTATAACATACCATCAATTGAAAGATCATTCTCAAGATTCCGAGACCCATCTGGCGATTCCAAGATAGGCTTCAGATGCTCAGGCGCCCGAAAATGCAACCCCATCAGAAGACTATAGTCAATTATATCTTGAGATTGAAGAAACATGCAGTCTAATTCAATTTGTCTACAAGAGAAGAATAAAGGACGTTAGTTCACAATTATTGCTATATCAGGGGGTAAAGGCCTAGAAGATCCCACACAGTAATTATCGAATTTGCAATGAAATAACTTACTTAAATAGTGCATCGCGTAATGATCTATCCATATAAAATTCATATGTCAGATCAAGATCCTTCAGGGTTGCATTCTCCTTAATCTTATCTTTGCTTGTATATCTTCCATACGTTGATCCCTTCAAGTCATACCGTTGATGAATAAGCAACTCAGTGTAGAACATATTCCCCATGACCACAAAGCGCACCTGTACCCATAACAAAATAATATTGACGGCAAACAACATGGATAAAAAACAACGATAGCAAATAATATCTACAAAGACTAAGCTAATACCCTACAACGTGAATACGATAGTCGTGTTTACTTATTTCACACACAAACTATGATGATTTACTTTTGCAATAGTGATCTCCATTCCTTAAATCTACCTTGAAAACTCAAAAGCTGAAGAAAATTTACAAGGTAAACACACAATTTTAAGCGTAATATTTCTCGAGTTCGAAAATAAAGTATACGCCTAAGTTGAGTATGTAGCTGGGTCTAAGTAACAATGATATTCAGTAATTTCCATAAAAACAAACTTGTATAAAGAATCATATAATTCACGAAGCTAACCAAAAATGAAAGATTTACAGAACTATTTGACCTAGGAGATGTACACGGAATATATGTTTTAGCTACTCCTAGGGGTGAAATAAGAATTGTCTCTCTTCTGCAGAATACTACAAACAACCTTTTTTTTCTTGAAGACACCCTGCATTCCATTTATATATATAGTGGCCATTAGACTTCAGGTAAAAAAGATATCAAATTTGACCCGTATTTCTTACAATATACATTATTTACAAGGCAACGGCATTTAAAAAGAGAATATGAAAATTGTAGTTTTGATTAATCAGACCACGCGAATTATACATTATATATCCATATATTTTTTGAGAAATTAATGGTTAATGCTGAAAATGTTTTAGCACAAAAGTCAAATGAGCACCATAAAAGTGGTATACAGGTAGTTATAAGCTCATTTTACCTAAAGTTTTAAACTTTTATAAAATAGCTTACTGTTTTTGATATCATATCTCGCATCATCACATCAATCATCTATTTGATTTTTTAAGATCCTTAGAGAAACATGACCACGCTTTTACAAACCAATAAAACATATGGATCAGTTAAAGATAAATGAATATGTACCTTTCTTCCCCACTTCAATTTTATGCGATGAAGCCCGAAAAACTTGGTGATGAGAGTATTCTCATGTAACTTCACATGATCGTAATAGCTAGGAAGCATTTTGAGAAAAACCTAGAAACATTTTCCAGGATGAGGATCTTCTTCATAAGCGCAATATAAATGAGCGACATGATTATGACCCAAAACACATCTCTGACCTCCAATTCCGATCTCCGTAGAGTCTTGATCACGAATCTATCATCATGAGACACATAAAACATGCTTCCACTTTTTCCTGGGGAAGAAATCTCTCTTAGGCCATCATCACCACAAATGGACATCATATAATCTGCAGCGTCTAACTTAAACAACTCTCTCAAATTCCTGAAAATCACAGCACGACATATTAGACATACGAAAAATACTAAAAAGCATGATGCAGATCATGAACCAAGAATCAGCAACAGCCTGAGACATTCATCACAAGGGAAGGAGACTCTACCTAAAAAACACTACCCCTATCTCAGAATTACCACAAGAGCGCAGAAAATTAGAGTCCAAATCTTATTTACCATGAATAAAAGTTTAAGAAACTATGAAGGACCAACGAAAAATGTATAGCAACTTTTATCTTTCGTCGTTTGGATTCAGAAAACATTCTTACGCCCATCTTTCAGATTAATTATAGGATCAATACAATGATCACACTAGACTTTCTGTTTCGAGGATGCTAAAATAAACTAAAAAAATATCGTGACTCCTAATCCAAATATAGGCACATCAGTGGGCATCAACAATTATGATAAAGTTCAAGTCCACCTTAAACACAGAACACACAATATCGGTACCACTCTGTTCATCAGAACTTTCCCAACTCCCAAGTGATGTGGTTGATGGTGTCACCAAGAGCTGGATTGTCATATCTCTAGAGTGGATCAATTTTTCAGACTACGAAACAAAATCAATGTGAATCCTTTATCATTGTTGTAGAAAATTCAAAAAAGAATTATTAAAAGCATATATTGCAGCTTTATGAAGAAAATCACACCTGAAAACCATTGGGCAATAATCCTTCCAGTAAAAATCCAGAGAATAATGTGGAGGTGTAAGTTGGGAACCCCTTTTCGGGAAGAACATTTTGATTCTTGCTTGTTTAGAAAAATCAGTAGATCTAACTTCACGAGCAGGAACTGGTGTAATCTTGCCAACAGTATACCTGTGAAGTTGAATAGAGATTTACCAAACTATATACACAGGATATGCAAGCAGCCAGTAATAGAAAACATGGGTAAGTGCACAAAATAGGAACACAAACATTATGAAAATGTGAAGAGTTAGAATATTACCACAGTAAACCTGAGGCAGAGCTTATAGCATCAGAACTTATGGTAGAAAAATATGTTGACTCAAACTTTGGTATTCAGAAGCAAGATGCATATTTTATAAAAGTTTTCACACGTACCCCAGGGTTCAAAATCGTGGACTGTGGTCTCAGTTGCGGTAATGGTGTCGAGGGATCAATTTTGATATGGTCAGCCGGACTTGTTCACGGTTTTTGCAGCAAATTTTATGTTTTAGAAAAGAAATAAAGAAACTTGTTCACCTAACATGTTTTATCATCTATCGACAATTACATATCATGTAATGATTAACGTGTCCAGAATAACAATTTTTATCATAAAAATGACCAGAAATTTGTACGTAAAAAGAAAAAATTAAATTAAATTAAAAAAAGGCCACATAAACCTCTCGGGCCTTACTTGACAAGCTAGCAATTCAGGATACAGCTCAGCCAGCTCAGCTGATCTTTTCCTACTTTTGTTATGGCATTGACGTATCACAATATGTTTTATCGCCTACATCCAAATTTCAGTACATTTTTAAGAGATATAATTTGTATAATCCGAGGAACCATGTGTGTACCCTGAAAGGGACACTTAAAACTCTACAGGTATAATCAAACCTGTAAAGAAATCTTGGAAGTTTGTAATAGGTCTGTCAATAAACAATCATTGACGGGACTGACGGTGCCTACGTTTCTCATCAATAAGCCTCTCTGTAGAACAGGAGTCTCAAGACATACCCCTGACACACCTAACCCCCATCTCCTTCAATGAAAGCATCGTAAAGGCAATAGGGAATGCTGATCCATGTTATAATTTATCTATGACCCCTTGACCAAAGACTGTACATATCGAGAAGGTAAATTACCTGATACCAAGTTGCAGATTATACATAAAGTATTGACTTTGGTTGTTGTTGGACATCATTAAGCAGGAACTTGCTTCAACTTCTTTTGACGTAAATTTACCGTGACTATTGTCTTTGTGAGACTTTCCTGAAACTTTTCTTACATATTCTCTAATCAAAACACCTTGCATATATTCTCTTTCAAGGGCAATGTCACTCTCCACTTTTCTCTCTTGTAGATCATCAATTGTATACGAGATGGCTTTGCATGAGCTATCTTTCAATGACAAATCTCTCGCTATATCAGCAAGAATCCAATCTCTTTCAGCTGAATTCCTAGATGAAAATTGACTTGAATTTTTTACTAAGTTATCCCTAGAAACCTTTTCAGAAGCAGTATGTGGGATTTGTAATTCTTGATTAGTATGCTCATCAAAATTCATAGATGAACTTCGGGACAGTTCATCTCTTAAGCCTCCAGGATAAGCTATTGATCTTTTACTATGACCCGTCTCTCCTCTAAAACTTCCTTGATAACCAGCAGACTTGCACCACTTCTTCAGAGATATATGCTTGCTACCTGCTGGATAAAATGTTCCGCGTCCATCTTTTGCACCCCTGCTCCAATTACCACAGTAGCAGCCTCCATCAGCAAATCGATAAAAACCTGATCCATCTCGTAGGCCATCCAACCACGATCCATAAAAAATATCGCCATTCGTCCACTTTACAAGACCCCTACCACACATCGTCCCATTTTTCCAGGTACCAACATATGAATTTCCTGAGCCCCAAGTATATGTCCCGCTTCCATGACGAAGTCCTTCTTTCCATGATCCTTCATAAGAATCTGAATTAGAATATTTCTTTCTTCCAAAGCCATGTTTGGTATTCATCCTCCACGCCCCATCATAGGTAGATCCATCGGCAGCTACAAAGGAACCTTGCCCATGAAGATAGCCCCCAGAAAAATCACCTTCAAAACTTGATCCTGATGGCCAAATAATGCGTCCCTTCCCGGTCATCTTACCCTCTTCCCAATCACCCTCATAAATTGTCCCGTCTGACCATGTATAGTTCCCCTTACCATGAGGAAGCACACCAATAGAGTCGCCGCAATAAGAATCACCAATAGAAAAAACCTTCTCTAACATGCTGTCAACAAAGAAGCATATATCAACGATGAAAGAGAAACCACTACATCAAAAGACGGAAAATGAGAAGAACAAACTGAAATAAAATAGACAAAAGCCTCTTAAAGAAGGGAAAAAAGTTACCTATGAGAGCTATCCATACCAGCACAAGGTGCTAGAAATTTTGTGCCACTCACTCAACAACCTAAAGGCAAACATACATACACGTGATATTTTAGGCTGAAATCACAGCAGAAGAACCCAGGCCAGCGGTCACACCCATTTATTAACAACGACAACATTGCTAGTGCCCTCAAGATCCCACCAATAGTGGGGTGAGAGAAAGTTAGATGTACGCAGCCTTATGCTTTGTAAACTTTCTCCGGATGCGCTCAACGTAAACTTGTTATATACGTGGTTAATTGCACTTCACCTTAAAGAAAAAAGGACAACTAGTGTCTAATTTTGCTTTATTCCATGAATATTGAGTCTTTGGCTTCCCCAATGGAAACTAGTCAAACTCTTTTTATCATCAAGAATATATTCTACACTTGCACCAAAATATCATTGTAAAAATAGGAGGGAAATAAGTCTCGACATAAGACCCCAATTGTCAATGTTTGTGCACCCTCCCTGGTATAATATACTACAATTGTCATCGCTCGTTTCACATTCTGGTACAAAAGTACTCCGTCCATTTCGCTCAACGAACCCCATTAAAAATTGATACAATATTAATAGAATGTGCGAAAAGTTGGAAATGGAGTGATTAATTATTTGCCCGTGGAAGTGGTCATTTGTTTTGCATATGGAAAAAGGCCGAAAAAGTAGGGATAAAACGGTCATTTTTTTATATTAAAAGTTGTCACACTTGGAAGTGAGGTAAATTGAATTAAAATCCTACATAAGGAAAATAGGACTAATGCAATGGAATGAAGGGAGTCATTCACTATCCTTTCACACTTACGAAAAATTATCATACAATCTCATATTGTAAGACCTACAATAAATAAATATAAAATACTTATTAAATAGGAGGTTACAAATTGGTCTTATCAATTCACTGTGAAAACCGTCTTTTTAAAACTTGATGAATAATTACTTGGGATGCGTGTGCCTAAGCCATGTTTGGAAAATCTGGAGGCTGTCTCTGCCATGCAGACAGCTAAACTTGC
This sequence comes from Gypsophila paniculata, assembly GCA_032274805.1. Taxonomy (NCBI): domain Eukaryota; kingdom Viridiplantae; phylum Streptophyta; class Magnoliopsida; order Caryophyllales; family Caryophyllaceae; genus Gypsophila; species Gypsophila paniculata. The sequence continues at coordinate 9,324 of JAUEKU010170245.1, forward strand.
TCTGAGAGGCATGGTTCGAAAACCGATAATCAAGCCCCGTACATATAAACAAAAGCATTATTACTACTATTAGTTTCGTCATTATTATCATCATCATCATCATCTACAGCCACATCCAGGTTTCACTAGAATGATCATACTCATCAACATTTGTAACATTTTTCTCGAAACAGTTACGTCATCATTATCAATACCCAATAGTGTCTCTTGCGGTCGAATCAAGCATTATTAATAACAACTTTAAATTATAAGCCGCGAAAGGAAAATGAAATACTCCGCAAATAACTTAATTCTGAGCCAAACATAAGGAAGTTAAACTTGAACAAAAGTAGTGCAATACAGTTGCTTTACTTAGTGTGAACAAAATTAAACGACAATCTCGTAACGAAACAAGGCGAAAAAAAAAAAAAAACTAGAAATTCTGATTTGGTCATTTGTTTTATAATTCTATCAGGGGTGGAACCGGGCCGCCCCCTAAATTTTGAAAAAAATTCAATTTTTAAATAAAATTTTTGAAAATTTTCCTTGTTTTACAAAGGCTTCGCCCCCCTAAAATTGTCTGGCGGGCGACCGCCCTTAAACATCAAAAATTTTCGATTTTTAACTAGAATTTTCAATAAAAAAAAAATTCTAATTTGTCTTAAATTATAAGTACTCCGTTCCCCTAGCTTAAAATACTGGCTCCGCCACTAATTCTATTATCATCGTATAATTGAATCAAATCTAATTTTCGTTTGACGAAAAACGAATAATTTGTATTCATTCCTAAAATAGAAAGGTAAACGAACGACAAAAACGGAGGGAATAAATTCAAGCGGGACCGAAAGTAAGTACAAATAAACACAAAATCATTTTCTCCACCACATAAATTAGTAGGTAATTTTTTATTTTTTTTTTTGGCAAAGGATTAGTAGGTAATTAATTAAATTAAAATGCGTCTACCTTTCTATTTTGAGAATGAACAAAAATCGATCGTTTAAATTGATCGGGAGTAAAGAGGTCGGTTTGAGCTAATGATATTGGAGTACAACTTAATCGAATAATATTTCTAGGCCGTAAAAACAAAATTTATTTACGAAAATAAAAACGTAAACAAATGAATGAAAATTACCCGATTATTGGACGAAAGATGGGAGTGTTGAATTGAGCATTTGGTACAAAACTCAAAAGGATAGGCAAAGGATAACTTTGGAGAAGAGGAATGAATTAATTAATTTGGTGAACCAAGTGAACTGTTTTCTCATAGGAAGACGATGAATAATATGCTCAAGTCATTTCACATTTATTATTTTTTATTATTATTAAATTATTATTATTTTTATTATTAAATTAAAATTAGTAATTAAAAAATAATTATTCAAGAATTACATAGGAGTAACTAAGTAAAGTGATTATTCTCTATAATATATTTCCGGCAGGATCGTTTTATCGACAAACTCATCTCATCGATAAGATGAGAGTTAAAGAAACACAAGGAGTTGTATTATGTGTCATATAACTTTATATGATAAAAAACCGTCTTATATTAGAATTTTATTATATTTAAATGGTGAATCTCTTTAGAAATTATCTAAGGGTAGTCTAGCGCGATACAAGCTATAATAATTAATCTTGTGTAATAGATCTACCAATAAGTTGTCTCACGAAAGAAATTAAGATGATCTTAAACATGTACCCAATTAATACACGTTAAAAGATTCGACTATTAGTCTATTATTACTCTGTATTATTATATAGATGATGAAAATCAAGTTATTAAAAGTTTTGATTATGTTGATGCGGTAGGGGAATAAAGTTGGGGACCCAAATTATTGAAAAGTTGAAGCAATGACAACTCGAATTCTACGTAGGAGTACAAAGTTTATTAGTCAGACCTCAATAATATAACCCAAAAATTCTCATTTAGAATTGTTGTCGACCAAAAAATTT
>JAUEKU010170256.1:0-11251 GCA_032274805.1 Gypsophila paniculata
TGTATTTGACTCATTTAATGAGCTTATTGTGCCTCCGCTAGGCTTACACTATGACTTCATAAAAATGTATGAATCGAAATATTTTCTTAGCTGGGGATTAATAGTTTCTGAGGAGCATTTACAAGGTTCACAGATCAATAATGCAGTAGTTGATTGAATAGGTGTAGCAACTTAAAATCAATTTTGCATGGTCACGCAGACATATGACCAATTGCTTAGACATTGTCATACCATTAATATCTCTGCCCTTCCCTACCCGCTTTTATTAACTGCCATGGTTTTTATAATTCACCTCATACTTAAATCCGACAAATTGATTATTTAGATTGATTTCCATTATAGTTGAGTTATTTTGAATTTTTTTTAACTCTTGACTCTGATCGATTCTCATTTCACCATCAAAATTAAGGATAATCATATTATTTCATTTTGTCTCTTTCTCCTTAAAGATGTGTTGCTCACTAGCTCACATCAAATGCAATACGAAGATCATACAACCAGTTGTAGTACAATTGATTTTTCTTTTTTGAGCATTGCTATAATAATTATGAGTTTTGTACAAAAATTTTGAGCTCTGTTTACAAGTTTTACAAAATGCTCATAAATATTGTTAAAATGCTCAAAAAATCAAAGATGATTGTAGTACAACGGATTGTATAATCCTTTTTTCCCATCAAATGCCTAACAATACCTCCTAGTGTCTTAGACTACTACGCTACTTGGTGTTTTTGACAAAGTTCATTGCCAATTTGTGATGTTAGTATGTTACTCCTTTGTGGTAAAAAATGTAAGCAACAACATTGCATGAACTGAACTTCTATATTTCCTGATTTAAACAAAATGCATTAAAGATGATAAGTATCTTCCATCAATCTCATTCATTTCCCCTAATTTTCTTCCATATGTGCATGTATGGTCTATATACAAGTCATGTGGTCCTTGTACTTTAGTATTAAAAGATCGGTGTCCATTTTCAACTATCTTTATGCTTTAGTGCCAAGCCAAATGGCCTACTATAGTACTCCTCTAACAAACTTTGTTTCTTTTCACTATTGTAAATGCACTCCTAGAAATTGATAAGTACTTGTATTGTGGAGCACATAGATCATCGGCAAGTATATCTGGCCAATTGCACGGGTCAGCTCGTCCCAATTTATCATCTGTCAAATGGTCTACATCTAACACGTTGTTGGGCCCACCTATGACAAGGGTTAGATCTAGGTTGAACTAATATAACTTGACTTGCTCGCGAACTGTTGAAGGGCGACCCCACATTGTCCACCAGGCGACCATGTCTACAAGACTACAACATACTACCTCCATTCAAGTTCAAATGCCTCATAACACTATTTGACACTATTTAAGAGTTTGAAAAATCTTCGAGATTTTGTTCAATATATAAACTAAAATATAGTAATGTGTGATCTTATTTGATTCGTCTTGATAAATACAACAACAATATCAAAATTTTATAATTTTTTATAGTGTAAAACTAAAGATATAGAGGTTGCAAAACATGCATCGTCATTTGGACCATGACATCATGCGATATTTGGACTTGAATGGAGGGAGTACTAAACACTACATTTATGTGACGTTACACTAGACACATCATGGTACGAAAGTTCTTATCCTTAACTTTGTAAAATCTGATCTAAATTGCCATTATTATAGTATTAAATAGTTTTGATACGACCCCATTGCGCTAATACCTTTAAGTTCCGACATCATTTTTTTTTTTAAAATTGTTTGATTCGATAATAGGGAATTGACGGGACTAAATGTTTGAATCAACTGGTCAATTGGGCATAAAATCTTCAAAAACACCTCACCTGTTCCGCTGTTCGCCACACTAGTACACTACATGAACTCTCTTCTACCACAGTCCTAAAAATATGCTCTTTCCCCACTAAAAGCAACCAAATTTTTATCTCCAATAAACAAATTTTCAACTTTTATATATTTTTGACATGGGTTTTCAGATTTATGAAAAGGGTTGGTGTATTTTAGTGTGTATATTGAGCATAAACTTAATAAATGTGAAGGCAACCAGCTTAAAACAAAGTAGAGTAGAAGGAGTAGTGTACATTGATGGAAGTGTTGGTGTTGCACAAATTGATGAGAATTTCATATGTGCAACTTTAGATTGGTGGCCTCCTGAGAAGTGTGATTATGGTACTTGTGCTTGGGACCATGCTTCTCTTCTCAATCTGGTAACTTTTTGTTGTACTCTAGTAATTTGGTTTTTACTGTTTGAAGGTGAAGTTTATATGGTCAAAGATGTGAACTTTGTGGTTGTTCTGTGCTGAACTTTTTCTGGGTTTTAGCTTGTTTTGCTGATTGATTGATGATGAAAGCTGTGAACTTTAGATGAGAATAGTTAGGCTTCTGTTCTTTTGGACCAGAATCGTCTGAACTGAATAACAAAACTATATTGAGAAGAACTGAATTGAACTGCGCCGAGCTGAAACATTGCCCAAAACAACAAGGCCTAAATGATTGATTATGTCAGTAATGTGAATGAGGTTTCAGCTTTCTATGTACTAGAAATATTTTATTCGCAGACACTTTTATGTTACATGTAATGATAAAGCTACTGTGTCTTTTTGACATAAAAATTTCGATTATGAATGCAAGAGTTGGATATAACAAAATTGCTCATGCTTGTGTACCATAGTTTTGATCCTCCTTTAGAAGGCCTTAAGGTTTGGTAATCTACAGCTAGGTGCGCGTTACTTGTGCATATTTCATAAATGTTTCGTCACGACTGTTCAGGTTAGACGACCCAAATCGTTTCTGGACTAAGAATTTGTTGTAATCTCCTGTGCAGGATCTAAACAACCCGATATTGTTGAATGCAATACGAGGTAACTACATCAATGTTAGCTCATGTTTTCGACATTATACAAATATTCCTACTGAATTCCTTACTTGATGAACCTAATTATGCAGCCTTTTCGCCTTTGAAGATTAGGCTGGGTGGCAGCTTACAAGACAAAGTCATATACGAAAGCAGTGATTCTAAACAGCCTTGTACTCAGTTCCAATATAAATCCTCAGAGATGTTTGGTTTTACACCAGGGTGCTTACCGATGAAGCGATGGGATGAACTTAACGCCTTCTTCGAGAAAGCTGGGTAATGCATTTCCTCCTGAATCTACTAAAACTGATTAAATCGTATGTTTATCAAAGCATGTTGAAATATAAACAATACCCATGTTGCTTATGCTCTTGATTTCAGACCATTGATTGTATTTGGATTAAATGCTCTTAATGGAAGAAGATTCAACCGTGATGGGTCTGCTTCTGGTGCTTGGGACCCTTCCAATGCCGAATCTCTTATTCGCTATACGGTGGAAAAGGGTTATCCTATATTTGGCTGGGAGCTAGGTACGCTGATGCTCCTGTTTACTTGATCAACTTCCTAGATTTTGAAGTTTAAAAAGAGCCTTAAGGTTAATGTCTATATAGACGTGTCTCAAACCCTGGATATGGACATGGCGGATGCACATTATGAGGCTAGGTGTCCTCAGACACCAGAAAGATGAAACTTTTTGTGCATTGCACGTTTCGTGTGTTTAAAAGTCTAAACATCCATAATTTTCGATATAAAAATGTCTTGAATATCCAACAGAACCCTAGCGATCTTACAGGATGAGCTAGCTTACATCTTCCGTATTGATTTTGTATAATTTCCAGGAAATGAGCTGAGTGGTAGTGGAGTAGGAACCAGAGTTGCAGCAGATCAGTATGCCAGTGATGTGATCACTCTAAATCACATGGTGGAAGTGATTTATAAAGACCGAAAATCTAAGCCTCTGGTCATAGCTCCTGGAGGTTTTGTTGACGTGAATTGGTTTACAGTATTTTTAAACAAAACACGGAATCATTACCTGGATGTAATGACACACCATATCTACAATCTAGGACCAGGTACAAATATTTGTTATGTGTCGAATTTTTTTTCGTTCATATGATTTGAGTTTCTAATGTCCTTTCTGCAATGTTAGGAGTCGATGAACACCTTATTGAGAAAATCCTAGATCCATTAATTCTTGATCAAGAGGCTGAAACATTTAGGCGCCTCCAGAATGTTCTTAAGAGCTCTGGAAATCCTGCTGTTTCTTGGGTTGGCGAGGCAGGAGGGGCTTATAACAGTGGTCGAAACCATGTTACAAACGCATTTGTGTTCAGCTTTTGGTAATGATTTCTGAACTATAGTTCCATTATCGGCCATTTTATTAGACAGTCCTGTTCTAAATATATCTGATGACTGACACAGGTACTTAGATCAGCTGGGCATGGCTTCAAAATTCAACACAAAAACATATTGTAGACAAACACTGATTGGAGGCAACTATGGCTTGCTCAACACGGCAACCTTTGTCCCTAATCCCGACTACTACAGGTAGTTTCTTCCCATTGAAACAAGTTCTGATATTGTATGGCCATTTAGTCTAATAACTTGGTCCTTATCCTCTGAACAGTGCCCTTCTCTGGCACCGACTAATGGGAAGAGTTGTGTTATCTGTGAACTTTTCTGGGAAGAACAGCATTCGGGCTTATGCTCACTGCTCAAAACTATCGGTAACTTCCTAACTATTCAAGATTTTTTCTTTTGTGGGCGGCAATATCCTAACGTTGTCCTTGCTTTTACAATCGACTTCTAACTATTGTGCAGCGAGGGGTTACGTTGTTGTTAATCAATCTAAGCGGCAACACCACTGTTCAATCAAACCTCGTTTTCAATGGTACCTCGAGCTTAGAAATGGTAAACCATTCAGAGAGAACTAAAATAAGAGCTGGCAGATTGTATGAGAGAAATGAAATGGGAAATGTAAGAGCTGAGTATCACCTTACAGCGAAGGATGGGGACTTGCAGAGCCAGGTTATGCTGCTCAATGGAGACATACTGACAGTCAGTTCATCTGGAGAAATCCCACCATTCAAACCTTTGCATGTGGACTCGTCGCAGCCGATAATTGTAGGACCTTTCTCAATTGTATTTGTTCACATGCCTTTCGTTCTTCTTCCTGCTTGCAAATGAGTAGAGATAGGAACCAGAATGGTGTCTTTGTAACTGGATTATCATAAAAAATTCAGAGGCGACACATATATTTCGGAACGGTTTAGAGAAATGATGATGATTTTGAATTTCACTTATAATGACTAATTGAGATCATCCATGTTATATGCACAAGCTATTTCATTTCTGGCCACTTGTTGAAAGAAAAGATGAAACAATCTTCATTTACTAAAACATATTCACCCCAAAGAAAGGTGGAGATCAAATGCTATCCAAAACGAATAACCAAAATTTATAAACTAACAGGCTCTTAAAAGATCAGGGAAGTGATCTTACAGATTACAATCACAGCACACTTCAGAGTCTCGCCTATGGTCTGGTCATGGACGTATATGTATGCGAAAAGTTTTTTTTTTTTGGATTGCATTGTAGTGGTTGCTATATTCTGACAGCATGTAAAGGTCTCTGCCCAAGCTGGTAGTACTTGAAAAATATGTTCTCATAGTGTCGCACCCTCATGTACATCTGCGGCCTTTCGTCTGTGATAAGATCAGCAACTGGCCCAACTTCTCTAGTAGGGTCAGGGAAACAAAATACCGCCAGTGAGATTCTCTCCCAGTCTGAGTTTGTGACGACCCGATGCACCGGACTTTTCAGTATGCCATTGCTCATAATCTATACCCACAACACACAAAATTAAAAAAACTTAAGATCTCTCTATCAGTGCGAATTCTACAATCAATATCATTTATCTGAGAGTGGCCTCAACTTTCGCGAAAGATCTTTACCTCTAACAAATCACCGACATTGATAAATAATGCATCAGGAACGATAGGAACTCTGAACCACTGATCATCTTTTAGCACCTGGAGACCTTCAACTTGCTTGTCTTGCAGAAGCATTGTAACGGCTGTTCCATCCGCATGCGGTTTGACACCAAGAACACTTTCGGGAACAGGACATGGTGGATAAAAGTTGAATCTAGCTGCCATCATCACTGATTCTCCGTGTTCTTTCACGAAGCAGTCTTCATCCAGGCTCAAGCAACGGGCCATGGCCTTCAATAGAGGTTCAAACATCGTCCTGAGCTTCATGGTATATTCATTTATAACTTTCCTGCCAAAGTTTACATATTTAAAGGCAAAAGGGTATATTTATTTGTTTCTTTACAAGATAAGTAGATATAAATCTGAAACACGCTAAATGTAATTAAAACAAGACTGAAATGGATGATTGTTGTGTTTTTGTCAGGAAATCACCTAAATGCAAGAGGCTTCTCTGGCCAGAATTGCAACTTCTGCTGGTCTGCAGGGTGAACTGTAAGAAAAAGCCGATCAGTCCAGTCAAGAATTTGATTCTCTGAAATGACTGTATCATTCCCGTATCCATCATAGTCTTTGACATCCCGTGCGTATCTTTGCTTCTCCTCTAGAGGGAGATCAAAAAATTGTTTGGTAACTTCACGCACTTCAGCAAGGAAGGTACTCGACATGCCATGATTCGTAGCCTAAGACAACAAAAACTACTTAGTGATACGTGTGAGAATTGTTTCAGGAACTTCATTCAGATCCTTCAAGAATCAACTATTCAACTGTACACATGTTCACAAGACGATGGCATGATATATAATATGATTCCACACCATAGGGCTTTAAAACAAATTTGAAGTTTGCACAGCCGAAATCTCATTTAGACTTAGATTTGGAGACCTGGTCTAAACACATATGAGTATAAGCATATCAATCAAGCTAGCCCAAAAATCCTAGTTGGAATTAAATGATAACTTCGCAATCAGCGTATCCTACATAGAAGTGAACTTGACCGCAGCAGAAACAGCAACAAAAGCATTACTCTGGTGGTGTGAAGGCTTCTGTCCATAGCGAGGAAAGAAAGGCTCAGACGTACGTAGCAACATTATCTTTTTATACACTAAAATTAAGTGTAAACCTGATAAACTCATCACACACAAAGATCCAATCTTAATTTCTCACCCAATACCCAAATTTGACCTAAAATCCGTTACCCGGAATTCCTACTAAGCCAACCATAACAAAAAAAAGAATGTAATACTTCCTCCGTTCCACTCAACCATCTACGAATCTACCCGAGTAGGGTATATCACATTAACCTAACTTCTCAGGACCCAAACTATGTAAACTACATCAAAAAAGATGTAAACTACGTCTTCCTTTCCGGGATGATTAGGTAAATGTTTTATACGTAATAAATTCAAATTAAAACCATTTTACAACCACTTGCACGTGTCTGCTAAAGAACCGATCCAAAAACAAACGCAAAGAACAGTTGAATAAGAAGAGTAAGTATAGAGCAATACAAACCTGAAAGCAACCCCAGTGACTAAGAGCAGATTGAAGCTTCCCAAACTCAAGCAATGCTTCAGGAGATGAAGATGATTCAATATCAAAAAGCAGTGACATATCAATACAAACATCATCCATCACTGGTACTAACTCAACTTTTTGTTGTGGGTACCCTTTTTTGTGTATGAATTTCTCTGGCACTTCATTATTTATACAGCTTTTTGCTATTTCTTGTACTGCTTTCTGCTGCAACAACTCTTCTGCCATCTTTTTTTTTTTAAGGTATCAAATTTAAAAGTGGTCTACTTTGTTATGAACAAAATACTTGCGTGTTCTATGATGGATGTATTTGTTTGTACATCAAGTTTTGTTGTCTTTTGTTTTATGCTTATGCACTATACAAAAGTCAACGTTGGCAACTTACAATTTATTGTGATTTTGTGAGCGGTGTCAAGATAAACATTGATACTCCCTCCTATTCACCACAAAGGTTATACGGGGTTTTATCATGCTTATCAAGGTATAGTTTGTACTTTGTAGTATGAAAATCTTTAGTCACACGTTATAAAAAATTATAAAAATTTGATATTTTTATTATATTCATGAATATAAATCAAATTAAATCCCATATGACTATATTTGCTCCTATATATTTTACGAAATATCAAAAATTCTCTACCAACATAAATAGTGTCAATAAAATCCATGTAAACTTTGGTGTGGATGTGAGGGAGTACTTCTTTTAAATATAATTTGGTACGATGTATTTTAATTTAGTTCAATTTAATAAGTGAAAAAAATAATGCTGGAACTTGGGTGTTATACGTTGGGCTATCATGGCTTGACACAATTTAGGTGAACATGGACAAAATCAAAGTAAGTTAATTAAAGGAAAATCGCCTGATATGATTTAGGAACTTGATGGCATGGCGGCCCATTAACACAAACTCGTGACATGTCAATGAGTGCGATTCCTTTTTCTTATATACTCCGTACAAAAAGTAACAAAAACCCTTCTAGTTTAGGTGGCATGACAAGCCATCGAGCTAACACGGAAATTCTGACGTCCTATATAAAAATTAGGCAAGGCACGACCCACAACAACCAAAAGACAAGGTACAAGTTGGATCGATTAAGTTTTGTTGCTCAAAAATGGTACTATACTATAAATATGTGCTTGAAGTCTTATATTCAAACAACATAGATTAAATTAAATGCAAGAAAAGGACGTCCAATAGCCCCTATCTTAAATAATAATGCTCCTTAGTCCTAGTAAAAATAGATCGTAAAACATAGATAGTTGATAATATAAGCCAAAAATAGAGGTACACACCTACACCTGCATGGGTCATAACTCATAAGTGATGGAGTATTAAGAGTAACTCATAATTCATTCAACCACTAAACTTCTAATTCTATCCACATTACTATATCAACATATGAATGTTGATTCTTCTGCAAAGCCTATGTTACTCTATTTATAATTTGATTCTTTTAATACTCCCCCTATAGCATCATATAATTACGGAGTCATATATCTTAAATAATAATAATAATCTCATATATATTTTCGACATATATATGGAGAAATATGTTAATCAAGATATAAGTTGCTGTAATACTGAAGACTTACTTAAGAGAAGAGGCCGACCAAAGAAATTTGAAACTAACATGAGTAAGAATAATAATATTATTAACAACAATAATGGTGTTAATAATAAGTGCAATGGAGAGTGGAATAATAGGGAAGAACAAAAAACAAGGGCTTTGAATGACATTGAAGATGAAGCAACATTTGTAGCTGAAGCTGAAGAGTCCACCACGGAAAGCGGTGGTCGAGAGGTGGTCTATAAGGCGGAGGACACGGCGGTCACCAGCAAAATGAGGACATCCAAGCGAAATGAGGCCCCTCCTCCAAGGCGTTGCCCACGAAAGATGACCACCCCACGTAGATCACCTTTACTCTAACAATCTTTAATTTGATAAATAATACTCCGCACTTTACATCAGTTTAAATTTTACGATCACTAGAATAAATTTTACCCCGTAACGTAATGCTAAGAATTGTTCTAATCAATCTTTACATTTAGCTTCAATTCACTTTCTAATAATACTCCTAGGCATTCATCAAGTGTTATATGTAAAATTTAAGCTTGCGGTTATAGAATAATGTTACTGAGTATAACTATTCTATTATAATGAGTCATTTAGATAAGTACTCGTAATTAATATGATCAGAATGCTATGGATAAATAGATGACAAATCGATATTATTATTGATATGTATTAAATTTAATAACTAGATCATCGTCTCATTGATCGACTTGAATAATTTGTACTCTGTAGTAAGTAATTTAATAAAGGTTAGTATGCTGATTGCTGACGCATGCCGCATCCTAAATTAATTGATGCCTAGAATTTCATTATATCCATCCATGCATGTGAACTTTTGATTTTTGTTCAATTTTGAAAGATTATTATTATACGTCGTCTTCAATTTATATACTCTGATCCGTATGAAAGTACAGAGTGTTTACATCTTATTACATCCAATTAGTCATCATTCTCGCCACCTACCACTACCGTGAACCAGCCTCTTCAACAATTAGCCTTAGACCACCTCATCCTTAACCCAGCCCGTTGATTTCCCTTGACATTTGACAATAATTAATCAACCATCGATAATGTTGACAACTTTTTCGAGTGTTCAATTCTAAAGTAGTAGAGTTATTTGTTACATGTAACCACATTGATTTTATTGTAACATGCATGAAGTCATATAGCAATTTAAGAAATTAGTTTATTACGGAGTATGAATTAACCTAATTGTATAAAATGTTGCATATATAATAAGATACCTTAGCCAAAAAATGAGCAAGATTTTTTAGTTTTGGATCCATTGTTAGTCATATAGAGTACTTTTATCAATAAGCATGCATCGTGTATGGGTAAATTTCAATTTATATCAATATTAATTTGGGTAGTTTTCAAACACGATAAGATAAGTAAAATTAAAAGTTCAAACTTGGTGTGCCAAAAGGTGACTACTAGGTGGTAAGTATTATTGAGTTTCTGAATATTGAATTGCATAATTGATCTTAATGATAAGAGTTACATTATATAGTAGATGCAATCTTCTAGAGTACATAGGATTAAGGATAGTAATAGAATTAGGAAACTAATAGAAAACTAATAGACTTAACAAAACTATAGTGAATAGGATTAGGAAACAATCTCCTTAACAAATATATGAAATATATTCTAATATCTCTAACATTCCCCCGCAAGACGAACGGCGGAACAAAGTGAAGTCTTGAATGATTGGCGGAGAAGGCAGCGGTGGATCGGCGGTGACTGCGTGGCAACCGAAGACAAAGGGACTGATTTTGTTTTGGTTTGTTTGTTTGGTGCCATGACAAGACAAGGCCAATGGCAAAGGGTGGCACGAGGCCTGTTTAGTAGGGTGGCCGGAGCCGTTTTTAGTGGTGGCCGGAGGCTTGAGAAGGGGTGTCCGTCACCGGATCTGGAAGCAGTCACTGAGAAAGTCGCCAGTTGGTTGTTGTTGTGGTGATGGCGATGGAGTAGATGGTTTTTTTTTTTTTTTTTTTTTTTGGATGCCAGGACAAGGCAAGGTCATGGTAATATGGGTGACCAAAGTTGTGGTCGTTCAGAATAATAGGGAAGCCATGACAAGGCAAAGTCAATGGCATTAGAGTTGTTTGTGAGGCACGAAGACGTTTTAGGGGTGGCACAACTCACAAGTCCGTTTTGGGGGTGGCGCAAGGCCGTTTTGGAGGTGGCGCAAGGCCGTTTTGGGGGTGGCGCAGGGCCGTTTTGAGTGGCGTAAAGCCACTGATGCAATTCATGGCAGCGGAACAGATCGAACTCTTAAGGCGTTAGCCTT
>JAUEKU010170277.1:0-11250 GCA_032274805.1 Gypsophila paniculata
TATTTCCTTGATTAATATAATGTGGTAATAAATATTTTTACTAATAAATTAGTTGTATATGTAATCTGATTTTTGGGTAAATGTTGGAAGTTTTGTATAATTATAAAATAGGTAGATGATTACATAATTTATTGATTTTTTTTTACTAAAATAGATGACAATTTAGGAGTAACTATATAATCTTTAAGATATTTAATTAGTTCTATATATAATGTGGCACCCCTAACAGTATGCACATAGTTGTAGTCCATGGTCCATAGTACGTGTAACACCCCCATTTAAGGAGAACGTGTCCCGCTTAAACAAGGGTGTCACAGTGGGGTAAACCTCGACTAGTAGCCAAAATAACCTGCAAAAAACTCCAACGGTGCAAATATCATAAAACTGGTAGAGGAAATAAAAAATACAAGTGAATGACCAACTCCGGTCTACAACAAAGTCGCGATACAAGTCTACGCGAATAAGTGTGAATAATCCAGACATCAAAGAAAACTCCATCAAGCGAATCGTCCATCCAAGCCCAAGTCCACAATCGTCCACCCTAACACTCTTGCCATTCATGCTCCACACCTATGGGGTGGGGGAAACATACAACAAAGAAAAGGGAAACACTAAACTAGTTAGTTCTCACACCAAAACGTATAACATAACTATACATAATGTAAGCAAGAATAAAGGTTATGAAATTGTAATACCCGATATTTTTGGGTTACTATTTATAATAGTTACTATTTATAGTAAGTTACTATTTATAGTTGATTCATTATAGTTTAGAAATCCAAAGTTATGGTTAATATACTTTCAAAGACTAAGAGTAACGTTAAAGTTATGGTTAGCTCAGGTGAGCTCATGCATATTCAGTTAGCACGTACGTTCATAAGGTTAGCTTTTATGCGTTACGTGCTTACGTAAATTATTTTATAATAAATACTTTCAAAGAGTAATTAAGATAAAAATAAGAGAACAACTTATTTGTTATATGTAGTATCACACGTGATATAAATAAGTGTAGTAAGGATTATTTGTCCATTCAGTTAAATAATTTTGATAATTAATAAATTATATTTTATACTTTCTTAATTAATTAGAGATTCTTATTTTGTGAACCATTGAGTAGAAATAAGAGAACAAATTAATATTGCATGGGAGCTAATTCATTCACACGCCTAATACCACCATACTTCTCATGCATTGTTTTATTTTAGTTCACACTATATTTAGTTTATGTGATAATTATTTTTATGATATTAATTTATATAAATGTATACTCAAAATTTATTTATTTTATACATTTATTTTATGGAGACCATTTAATAAAAACAAGTGACAAAATCAATCCATATACACACATATTTCACACGCCATACACACCATTTATCACCTTTCATTTTCAAACTTATATTTATTATTTTGGCACAAATATTTTGCATAAAAATTCTGATTATTTTCCCCACCAAAGCACATTTAACTGCACATAAGAGTTATCTAAATTTGGAACAAAGGATGAGGAGTGGTAGGTGCAAGTTTTACATAAGAATTATCACCCAAATTCACCTATAAATACAACACTATTTATTCACTTATTTTTCTTTTACAAAATTAGAAATTATCTCAAGTAAACTCTCTCAAATAAACATATACAAATCTGGAATTATGTTTCATAAAATCCGAGACACATACATGCATATATGAAGTCGGTTTTGCATTTTAAAGACGGGTTTTCAAAGGATTTTTGTTGGAGGATCTTAATATAATTTAATCCTATTTTAAATTATGTTATATAAGCCCTTTTCTACTGTTTTGAAATCATTTTATATCATTTAGAATGCATGCATAAAATTGAATAAACATTGAGAACAAGTTCACTAGTATGAATGAATTATGTATGTATGTATGTATGTATGTATGAATCTGATTTTATAAATAATTTAAATGAATGATTTTGCTCAAAATGAAATTATATAATGGTTTATATTAGTTCTGATTATGATTTTAAAAATTAAAAATAAGAATTAAAAACGAAATAAAATTAATTCGGAATTTAAAAATTACATGTAAATTTGCTCTACTATTAACTCTGTTTTCAGTTCTGTTGGACGACTGTTTTCTCAAAATATTTGTATAGAACTCGAACTTGGTCACTAAATGAAAGTTGTAGATGTATGAGTCTAGTATATGCCTTTTAAACCACGTCGTCTAGTTCCTTATAGTTTATATTTGAGAATTTTTCTCGTAAGACTGCTCAGAATGAACAAAACCTGGATACCTCATAATGTTCTTATTTTATATTATAACTTAGAAACCTCCAATGGACTTGGCTTTTGGCATGAATATTCCTTAGGGTGTCTAGTTTAAGCAAAAAAATCGACGAGGTCATATGTTGAGTTTAAAGGTCCGAAAAATATTTAAAACCCGACACTGCACAATCTGTCTGGAATTAGAAAAGAGAGTGATTGTTTCCCTTTTTTTTTTGGGTTCATTTCTTTGTAAGAAATATTCATAAGTTGATATTTCAAACATCTCTCTAACTTCTCTCTCTAAAATTCTCTCGAAAAGTTCTAAGTTATAACAAAAACTATCACTAATAAGTTAGTAATATTTCTAATATTATCAAGGAGTATATTAGAGATTTCTAGTCTAAAATTTCTGGTATTTTGGTGGCTTGTTCTTGGGTGCATCTAAAAAGAGGTCTTCTATTTTGGAGACTCGGGTTTTGGAGGATCATCCCATCATAATAAGCTCAAGAAACAACAAGAAAGAAGTTCTTCCTGTGCCCTTATTTGCTTTATTTGTTGGTCTAATATCTCTACTTTTAGATCAAATTATTACATGCTATTACATAGATTTAGTTTACTAAATTAATGTAATTTAGTAAAATCATTAGTTATGAACTAATGAATGTCTCGGCACCAACATTTTTTTCAAGATATGTAATTATTGTAGGATGAAAAAATTAATTTCTTCAAAATGTTTAGGTTTAATAGTGATTATTAAGTTTAATAGAAGTCAATTTGAGACTACTTAATCGTCAAATCATTATTTAACGGAGTAAAACTAACAGGAGTATAACCTTCGTGCATCAATGAAAATCAACAATAATGTTCAGGGGTATAAGTGGTATTTCTTCAAAATGATGGATACAAGTGAGAAAAGCGAAAAATACAAGGGTAGCAACGAGAATATCCCAATTATTTAAGTAGTTTGGAATTAATAATTAATAATAAGAATTAAAAGGAAATTTAAATGGTCATGGTTTGAGGTGTCAAACAAAAATGGTAAAGTTAATTAAGATTCTTATCCCTTTGATAATAGCATGTATCCTTCATTCCAAGTTGAGTTGCTGGTTTGGTTGAGTTTTGTTGATCCCAAAATTACGATATTTATACCAGTAGATGCGTTTCCAATTCGAAGTATGGATGAATACCTTACGGCCCTCAGAAGTTGGGTATAAAAAGATTATACGGGATTTATTTACTTAGTTGTACTTCCTTGTCTTTCTTTGTGTGACTAATTGACTTATGCTTTATTATTAGTTGATCATTGATGGTGATAAGGTAAATTGGGTTCATGTTGCGTTTTCGATTCATCGGTGTTCTGTGACACCCGCCCCACCTGTAACACCTCTGTTAATTTAACACCAATAAATTATTAAATACAAACTTGAATCTTAAGAGAAAGAAAATAATTATTTTATAATTTCCTTAATTATATTTTGAATAGTAAAAGAGGTTTAAAATTTGAGTAATTCTAGGATGAGACTGCCTCATACGATAAGACACACTTAATAATGTCATGTCTCTCAAAAAAACACTCCCCCCAAATTTATAAAATACAAACCCTAACTAAAATACACACCAACCTTCACTCTCAAACACCATTATCGCCCTTTCCTCATCACCCTTTCCCTATCCACCATCATCCTCCACTGTCGAACACCATCATCGCTGCCAGCAACTACCATCGTCGTCGCCAATCACTACCAACCTTGCCGCCATACCTTTAGAAATCGACAGCCTCATCGTCGCCGCACATCCCGTTAGCTACCACCATCGTTGCCACCACAACGCACCACTAAACTTCATTAATCACCAAAGGTTGACTTTAGTCATTGAAAAGTAGAGATGTCATTGGGGCGGGGGAAGGATACCTCGTACCCACATCCGCGAAGAATAATCCACCTCTACACCCGCCCCACCACCCGGGTCTCCACCACCTGCCTCATCACTCGCGGATCTCCACCACCCGCCCCAACCACCAACCAGTATACTCAATAATTTTGGCCACTTTTTTTACTTAGGGTTTTTAGAGTAATTTTTTTCATATATAAAATTTAATATTTATTTGTTTATATTAAGGCGAGTTGGATGAAGTGGTGCGGGGCGGGTGAGGCGGATGCGGGGCAGAATTTTGGTACAAACCAATTCCGCCCTACCACCCATGACGAGTGACACTTTTGGTACCCATCTCCGCCCCACGACCCACAAAACCATCCCCTACCCACCCCACCTAAGGCGGGTGTGGTGCGGGGCCCTCCCAACTGATATCCCTATCGAAAAGTGAGTTTGCTGAACGTTAGTAATAACAAATCTTAGAATATAAATTTTTAAAGTTACTTATAAATGATTATTATGCAGTTTATCCTATATTATACGTAAAGTTATGAATTTTTGATTGTTATATATTTATAATGTAAAAGAAGATAAATATAAATAATTGTAAAATTGGCGTTGATCGACCCGTATTTCGACCATAACCTGCCCGAACCCATAAAAACCCGAACCGTATTCAACCTGTATAAATTATTACAGAACCTGAAATCCGCTCGACCAATCCGTTTGACAGGTCTGCAAATAACGCAATCAAATTGAGTTATTCACGTACAATATAAAATGTTTAGATTATCAAAATAAAGTAGAAAGCCCCATAAATACTAAGGTGCAGAATTTTTCATATCGGCTAGAAATTTTTAGAGAGTGAATTTAAATTAATCATTTCAAGTTATTTAAGAGTCGGGGGTTGAATTTGGTTCAACGTAAGTCAGACCACTTCTACACATTATTTCGCGTCACTTAACTAAACTGCAAATCTCAGGTTAAACTTATCAAGTCAAATTACAAATCCTCGCACTTTTTAAAATGATAAAACCGGTATGTCCAAAATTGTGTGTAGATTCACTTTAATACTCAATTTGATGTTTATTTTAGCACTCTGTTTATGGCTAAACACACCGTATGTTTTATCTAAGCCCATCAAATTGAAAAAACTCAAATTAAATCGCCGTAGTACAATTTTTCCAACTTAAATTAATTGAAGGGGGAAGAATAATACAGAGGAAAGGGAGCGGGGAATAAATTACATTATTTTCGCACACAATGCAAGTGACTGCTCGGTGCGCAAAGATGACTCGGACTTACAAGTTTGGAGAAAGGACTTTATTTCATTTTTGGCACACGAAGGAGCTTATCTCCTTCCTTCTTCAGCCATAAGGTTGAGCGTGTTTTCTTTACATGAGACGCAAAAAGACGGTGCCTACAATAGAAGAAAAAAAATCATTGTCTTGTTTTTTGTTGGTGAATAAGAAAAAATCATTCCAAGAACAAGCAGATCAATTTTGTGCTAATGCTTTGTATATTTTGTGTTGAAAGCTAAGATCAAATTAGTAAAATGAACAGAATTTGAGAAGTTTTGAAACTTAAATTCAGGATCAAGCTAGTAAATCATGCTAAAATCATACCGGAGATCATTTTTCAATACTAGTGTCTATATTGCGCACACATCATGTACCTACGATGTCCAGTGTCAGATAGGACACTAATATAATACTCCCCCCTATTTTCTGTCATTGCCTCCTAAATTTAGACCTAGCAAATGGGTCAACCAGGTCGGGTTCGGATCAGTTCAGGTTGGGTCATTTTCGGGTCAGTAAGGATTGGGTCAAGTTTGGGTCGGGCTGGGTCAATTCGGATTCGGGTAATTTTCAGGTTTGTTATTTTCAACGTTTTTAGGGATTACAGATCGTAGGCAGTAATTAATGCTCGGGTCATTTCGAATTAAGTCGGGTCTATTCGGGTTACGGGTCATACTCGGATCTTCAGTTCGGGTGTTGGGTCGGGTTCGGGTCGAGTTATCCGGGTTGGGTCATTTGGGACGGGTCAGTTTTGCCAGGTCTACTCCTAATCCACATTTTGCCTAATCTTAGAGTTGTTCTGTATATCTACTTCAAGCATGCTTTATGTGGGTGGATGATATTCAATACTGCGAAGGGAGACAGACCTACCATCCACCCACACTTATCCTAAAGCGAGAGTGAACTAGTTCACTTGGAAAGTCGTTTTTCGTACGCAATACTAGTGCCAAAAGTAAATAAAGTACTTCCAAAGAATATGGTAGTGTGCACTTTAGCCCACAAATGACGGTGTCTAACATTTTTCGCCTGACATCTAACCTAGTATCAGTAGCCTCTAATAATGCACAGTGATTCAATTAATCTCCAATTCAACGTAACCTGAGATAAATAATAGTTCGGACGAGCTGACCTGTCATATTCCAGTCTCTGAGTTATAATCCCATTGAGTAGCAGTTCAGAGCTGTAAACGGCTATTCCTGCATACAATTATGTTAACAATGAAATCTTAAAACTTTTTCCGATGTTAATAGCACCTCATATATATAGCAACATAAGAAACTAACCTTTTTCCAACAAAGGTGAACAGACTTCCAAATCTTCTTCACACGATAAAATGAGCAGGTCATCCAGTAGCTTAATATTATTCGATGTGGATCTGCACAACCTCCCTATAGCCTGAAAATGATAATCTATGAGAAAACCGGGCAACAAAGGTAAGACAAGATGAGAATAAGATACAGAAAGTGAAAACCAAGAACTTTTGCGATAATATCTTAGTCCACAGCTAAGAAAGAGAACGCTTAAAAGAAAGCTTCCACCCCATGAACAACATTTATCTTAGGTGAAGCCGTGAAGATACTAGAAACCACAAAAGAACAATCAGCCATGGAGTAAAAATGCCCATGTTATGTAACAATTTCCAGGCCGCCATTATATTATTTCCCATCATATAATGGTTTATGGAAAAACTCGAATAGTTGACCACATCTTTGGATACTTCAAAAACGTCGGCCATACTTTATCAGTTATTTGTAACTTCATCTATACTATCCGTTATTTTGGGAAAAGGTATTGGAAAAAAAAATATGCAAATGGTGTATACACTCTAATTGGTCCAGTTCTTTACGTTTGACTTTTTTGTCAGTGGGACTTAAACGTAAACAAAATGGAGGACTAAGGAGTACATACTTGGATGGGGGGAGGGGGGGAGCTAACATCATGCCATCAATATATTCATAAATATTAGCAAAAGAGAAGGAAAAGGGAAGAATGAGGGTGATGGCATCCAAGGTTCAAGGTATAGGAGAATACAGCGTGAAAACCTGAAAGGTCTTCCAGAGCTGTAGTGGCATCGGGATCCAATAAAATAACAAAAACAATAAGGGAGAACAACCCCAAGATGTTTGCAATGAGCTTTTATACAGTAATAAATGCAATCGAAAAAGGGCACCATTTTAATAATATACCTGACCATGAACAGCCTTGACAAGGCTTGAAATTACGTCTTTGCTAGGCTTTATGTTTGGGGTGAGTAGAACTCTTCTGCCCTGCATGCGACAACAAATACGTAAGCAACAATGATAAACCAGTAAAGATGTCCCACAGCTAAATTGACAATAAACTTGCCTCCAGAATAGGATGACGACATGCACGGGCCAATGACATTGGCATGCTGAAACCCAATTCTTTTTCCTTCTTGCTATCACGAAGGATGTAATTTTTCTCGTCAATGAAACAGTTATCTTGGCTACAGCTCTCAAGCCACAGGTGTGTCACAATAAATTTGGCATTTGCAATAGCCTCTAGCATATTTCTTGTACGTGTGAACACATCTGCAACGAAATGTGTGGCCTCCGAAATAGAAGATGCTTCATAGAAACCCAAACGGGATAGAATCTGAAAAAGGGCTGTGTGAGGTTAAAAATTTCAGGCGGAAAAAAAGAAAAAAGAGTTCAGCTGGTGTAGCTTCAATAGGAGGATCTAGAAGATACACAAACCTTCTTCTGCTGCTTAATAATATCTTCATCCAAATGCTGGCTGAACAAAACTCGAACATTATTCATATCTCTTCTCTGCCTCAGCACTCTAAACGGGGAACTGTAACGCTCCTCACTATCAATTAAATTATAGCATTCTTTCTTGAGAAATAGGCTCTTCTTGCAAGATGGGGTATAGCCATCTCCAATGCAAATAGGTGATACTGTGTTTACAGGCGTTTTCAAGTTATTTGGAGTAATATCTGCTGGAGAAGATGACTTCTGAATCTTTCTACATGATCCACCCACAGGTACATCAGCCAATTTCCCTTGGACTGGAGGAGAACATGCAGCCTCCTCTAAAGATGAAGCATTTTCCGTTGATGGAATTACACCGGAGTAGAGGCCCTTTTCATCTCTGCAACATTGAGCAGATTGAGTTATGCGTTTTGACCTTGTTCGTCTTGCAATTGAACTAAATGCAACTTCACACGGCCCATAAGCTGTCAGCGTGAGACCATTTTTGCCACTCCCAGTATCCTGGTCACAGTTTTGCTGGAGATCTCTTTCTTTGTCTTTTGAACGATAAGGCATGCACCTGTCTCCCGAAACGGACAGATTCACAATCTCCACTCCAGTGTTGGCATATAAAGAAGCTGTATCAGTCCGAGTCTTACGCTGTTTGATACGAACTCCATCTATGCTCTGCTTTTCCTCTTTGGAATCGTCCAATTTATCATTAGCACTATTTCTTTTTGGTGCCACCGATGCATGGACATGTACTTTTCCTCCAAGATGATTTTCCGCTACAGTGCCATCAACATTCAGTAGTTCTCTGTCTAATGGTTGCTTATTGTGATCACTAGACGTATGATTCACAATTGACCTACTCCGTTTTACTCTTGGCTTCACCAAATCAACTTTACGCTCTGTCGTAACATGCTGTGAGCGAGGCCTCAATACAATAGAATGCTTAGACTCGTCAACTGACTTACGCAAGGACCTAGTAATAACTCCTGAACTTGATGTGTATGCTCTTTTCTGAGCAGTGCTCCGCTTCTTAGAAACATTTTTGGTCTCTCCTCTTTCATCCCTATCAACCGAATTATAAAGGCCCTCGTCTGTCATGCTACTTTTATTTTGTAAATGAGGAGTCACAGTGGAGAGTGCCTCCATAGCTTCAGCAGCCAACTGTGTGTCAATACCCACATCTACCAACTCTGCTAATTCAGGATTACATGGTGCATCTGAAATCAATGGATCAGCCGCATCGAAACATGATCGTTGATCCACGCAATTCTCATTGTTCTTTTCTGTTTGAATCTCGTCAAATTTACCAGCTTTTCTGCCCTTCACAAACTTGGAATCAGAATGAAGAAATCCTTTATCTGTAGCTTGGACATTTTGCTGCTGCTCATTATTGATCTCTCCAAGAAGTTGACTTACTTTTGTTTCCAAATGCCTAGAAGTTCTAGTTTTACTGGAAGAGTTCCGGACCACTCGGCGATTTCCCAACAACAAATCTCTCTTCTTAATGAAAAATTCACCGCCTCCTTCATCCTCAACATTGTCATCCCATTCAAATACTGAAGCACGTGCAGCTCTGCTTCTGCTGTTAGAATACCGGGCAATGCTATTTGCACCTTTTTTCAATGGACCTGGAGTCGGTGTATTACAAGCAGCATTTTTATGCATTAAATCTTCATCTGGTTCCAAGAGGTTCACCTTCAGGAATCTGTCAACAAATTCAAGTGCATTTGCTTGTGATAGTTCTCCAGGCTCTTGTGAATCTACGTAGCTTAGTCCAGCTATGTCATCATCACAAACATGCGGCTGCGAGAATTTCGCCATTTCAAGGTCAAAATCTTTGTCCCCTTCTGGAACGTCATCCTCCCTAAACAGTTTCCTAGCCAAAAACCTAGAGGCATCACTTTTAAGGCCATGGCCTAATCCATTCTCATTGTTTGCCATATCATTTTCCAAAGCAACTCTCCCAACAGTACTCATTCCATCATTGTTGACAGAATGACATTTAGAAGACCCACTACTAAACGTGATCGAGCCAGATTCATTTCCGGCATTCTTTGAGGCCATCTTACGTGCAGCAAGACCAGACGCCCTTAAAGAGGCAGTACGGACAGAAGCAAATCCTCTTCTGGAAGAATCTGAGACGGCACACAAAGGGGAGAAAAATATGGGAGAGAAAAGGGTTAGTAACTGTAGTGTCGGCAGACGAACACAAATATGGACCAAAAAGAGACACATAATTAACCGGGAAAAATGCATTGCAATACCATAAACAGATACGAAAAGATGAACGGGAGATTCAAATTGTGATGTTTATTATGTTTTTGAAATAAGTCCACAAGGGACATTAGACATCCATTAAATAACATTCAATCATTATAACCTTAGTAGCATGAGTCACTACATTACACGGCAAAAGTCTACCCAAAGTCTGCGGCCTCGAATGTGCTAGTTCGTGGGCTACCACATTTCCTAAACGGCCCACAATGACTATCTAATACTGCTTACAAAGATCTAGAACATCTGGAACGTCTTAAACGACCACAACCCGTCTCACGTCTAGTAAGAACATTAATTTTGACAATCACTTTTGATGATCGCTCTCCTCAAACCATTTCAAAGTGCCCCCCAATAGCTTGGGTCTCCACTTGTCTCACGTCTTTGGGATCACCATACTCCAAATATACGTCACCATCCAACGTCAAAACGACCTCACCAAATCCCTTCTCCTTTCCCTCATGACACTTGCATCAACATTAATCCTCCCCATCATAGGGACCATGCCACACCTCTTTCCTAACCATCTCACCTTCCTTACTCACATCTCACTGCTTGGAGCCTTATCTTCTGTCGCCTCCTCTAGTTTCGCCAATGATTAAGACCTTCCCGATTGAACCACTTCCCCTCGAACACCAACTAATACCTCACCCTCCATATCTAACAAGATGGCAATGGGCCGAATATGGGCCGAATCCTCCAAGATCCATATCCAGATCCGTTTAGCAAACACTGGACCCATATCCGACCCATATCCAAAGGGTCTAATTTTTTCAGACCCATATCCATATCCGACGAATCAGGGTCGAATATGGGTCCAAAATGGATCTTGTATTTTCACGT
>JAUEKU010170288.1:0-11250 GCA_032274805.1 Gypsophila paniculata
AAGATTTGTGTAAGGAATACCTGATGAGTCCGGCCCGTCAAAAGATTGATTTTACATTCATAAGCATATTTCTTCACCGGCCATCCACAATCTTCAATTTGATACTTTGTTTCAATGACAGATTTTGGCCAAGGAACTTTGTTGCATTCCAAAACTTCCAGCTGACACAATTGCCATCCTTCCATATAATCTGTATTCAATCAAAACCATGCAACTTAGTTTTCCAATAACGCTCTCATAATACATTTAGTCTATCCACAGAAAAGAAAGCGCATTAAAACGGCTTGGCATGATTACCTTCCGAAATTACTCTAGGTGCAAGCTTAGCTGGACGCATATAGTGAGTGATCACTCCACATGATACAGGAGCCGTAGCAAGGGCGAGATAGAGTTTCTTAACCATTTTATCCTACGTAGACCAACAATCACAAGTCAAACCCAGCTTAACATGGCTTCGACAGTAAAACATAAATCAATTGATTTTAGACGGGTACATGTTACTCGTACATGTTTTCAGCCTTGAACAGAGTCAGATTGGTTTAGTTAGGAGACTCCAAATACTTACTCTAATCATCCCATGGAAAACGGAGCAGAACACCTCCGTTTTGGCCAGCACAACACTGAAAGGGGTTTAGCATGACTGCATAAGGTAGTTCGCAAACAAATTTAACGTAAGACATATCCAAAGTTCATGTGTATTATTACCATCCTTCCGTGCAGTTATCGATCTGATGTGTGGTCATCAGCGGGCTTCTCAAACCCAATGCACGAGAAGAAAAATTCACACAGGTTTCTTCAATATTGTTTGACGTTCCTCCAACCTAAACAAAGAAATAAAGACGATAACATTGAACCGTATCTTTACATCATGCATTGGAAGATAAACAAAACTGGTTGAGACAATACAAAAGGTTTCCACGGTAGAATTTTACTAACATAGTCACCCTTTCATCAATTGTAAGATATTGCTGTTTTTTAGCTGCGAAAAGCACATATATCTTTCTTTCCGTCGAACATAACATAAGGAACTTGAATGAGTAGTAAATGCTAAGAGTTGGTTACATACGGAGGTGCCAGCGGGCTTATCGAGAACCACATATGATTCCGTAACAGCTATAATTCTCGACTTCCAATCAACTTCATAACACCTGATGAGAGTTCAAAGATCACCTTAAATAAAGTAACAAAATAGGCAAAGCAACAAGTCAATAACCTCATTTTGAATGACAAAAACCTTGGGAAGCGTCTTGGGTGTACATAAACACGTAAGTACGTTCCAACTTCAACCATTTCATTAGTATGAGTTATCCTGAAGGTCTTTTGTGCTTCACGAACAGTTTTCCCTTTAATTGATTGTCGGTGTCTTAAGAAAGCAGGGGACGTAAACTTCTCGTATACTTTGATTTCATCCAGTGTCGCAGTTGCAGGAGGTTCAGGGTGTACAAGTGCATAGTGCACGGCTCCAAAACGTATGAGATCAGCCACATACCTTCACAAATCATTAACTTAATTCCTTACGTCATTATACCACCGAAGCTAAATATAAAGCAACGACAATTAAGTTAATAACAAGCCTTACTCACAGAAGTGGGAGATGCAATGTCCTGCTAATATAATCACAAACGAGGCCTTCTTCTAAAACAACCAAGTGTTCAACCCTGGGTGGATGATCTGTTGAACGACAGGGTAAGAGGCGGTCATATTCTGGGTATCTGACAGCAAATGACTATGAAGATCAGGCAATGAACATGTACCCGTGCACTTGAAGAAAAGAAAAGGAAATCAATCAAGCTTGATCTAAACTTCATAAAAAGAGGTCAGCCTTAAAGCCGATCACAGAATGTGTGCTTGCTCGTAATGCACATTAAAATACACTGAAGATTAAGTAACAGACTCCATATAAGTGATCATGTTGAGACATTAGACATATGAATGACAATATAATTTGATCAAAACTTGGGAAATTTCAGATTTAAAACCATACCAACCAAGACTTATCCAAGTCATGTATCCAATCACATAGCTATAAATACGTAATAATATTGACAAGGACTTGCTTGAAATGAGGGTAATTTTTATTGGAAAGAAGAATGTATGTAAGTGAGAGTAACCGTTATCCAACTCTAGGATAATTCCCTACTCTAAGACTCGTTGTGGGTAATTGTTACCAAGGTAATGAATGTCAACGCAAGAGAAAAAATGTGGGAAAGTGATGGTAAGTCGTGGTGATGACACAAAAAATTAGAGCAACTGTCGCCTCATAAATGGGAGTAACACTTTTTCGTCATCCATTCTATGTACCTCCACTACCAGCATTCAACACCACTTTCCTCTATTTTGTTCGTATGTTGACCACCAGAATCCCAGTAAATCGGTAATAATCGCCTCCAATTCAAGCAAGCCCCAAATATCACTACTTCCCTCGTTATTCCCTTTGTTCCGCCACCACGTTCCTCTTCCTCACACTATCACTACTTCCCTCGTTATTCCCTTTGTTCTGACCTTATAACGCCTTAACAATTACTCCGCCTCATTCTAAGCAAATCCTTAAGTGGAAGAGTAAGGGCGGTGAAAGGGGTCATATAAGGTTAAGTTGAGCAATGGGTATCATCTCAAGTGAACAAGGATCCCCATGCATTGCAATGACGATTACATCAAACCATCCTCTTTCCCCTTTTTCCATCTTTACCCCCATATTTCTAAAGGTTAAGTTTCGTACTATATTGTCAAAGGATTCTCTCCAACCAAACACGAACATATTCTAATAACCATGAACAATGCTATATTGCTATCTAACTCCTTATTCGATAGACACTCGAGCAGTCTTCTCTATTCCTTTCACATTCGAATAAACAATACTCGTATATACATTTGAATAAAAATTGATTGTGAGAGGAAAAGGTTGAAGAGACCGTAAAAAAGAGTAGGTATACCATCATTCCTCATTACTAAATCCTACATAAACATGATTACTGATAATCAAACACACAAATTTAGCAAATTACATTAACTTAAAATCTCCCAAGTACCAAACTAATCACAGAATCTCATAAAAGACGGATTGTGAAAGATCATTTTCTTTAACCGACTAACTAACTAACTACTCCCTCCATTCAAGACCAAACTCATCAATCCACTTTATTACACTCAATTTGTAAATTAAATATTTTTAATTTTGTATTATAGAAAATTATAAAAGTTTGATATTATTATTGTAAAAAATGAGACGAGCCTAACAAGATCCCACATGACTATATTTATTCTTATAGATTGTCGAGAATAATCGATTTACTTTTAAGTCGTGAATAGTACATGATGAGTTTGGTCTTGAATGGAGGGAGTAGTTGTTTTGAAAAAAAAAAATTATAATAGGTAGTTGTTTGAAAAAAGTGTGTTTTAATAGGTACTCGTAGTTTTTAGCAATTTTTCCATAAAAAAATGATAAGAATTAACTATATTGGAGAGTATAAAATAACAATGTGAGTAAAGTGTGTATCCA
Organism: Gypsophila paniculata; assembly: GCA_032274805.1. Lineage (NCBI taxonomy): Eukaryota > Viridiplantae > Streptophyta > Magnoliopsida > Caryophyllales > Caryophyllaceae > Gypsophila > Gypsophila paniculata. The sequence continues at coordinate 3,500 of JAUEKU010170288.1, forward strand.
TTCTTACTTTCAATGAATTTCTTTCCTAAATACTTACTCCTATCCATCCGGTTTTTTACGTTTACTTTTTTAAACTATTCACAATTAATGATAATCTTCAATATTTTCAACAATATATTGGATAAAATATAGCCATGTGAGATCTTGTCGGCCGGACCTTCACCATCATATTTTCAAGGTTTAAGAAGTTTTCTCAACCATATCAAAAATTTCAGAACCTTGTAAGTGTGTGACATCTATTTTTTTTATTGGAAGAAGCAATCGTAATTTGTAACTCACTTTTTTTTGCCTATATTGTGTTAGGTTGAAAGCATTAATACCTGCGGTGTTTTTCTTGGAACAGCCCTATTTTTGGTGTGTTGAGGAGAAGATTGGTTTCGCATCCAAGTTCCATTTGTACAGAAAATTCTCATTTAAGTCCATACCAGATTTGGAGAATGCGCTTAAATTATTATCTCTGTTTCATGAGTGGTTTGACAATCTTGATGGGGTTTACCTTAACGTTTAACGACGAGCCGTTGCCCGTTCAACACCAGGATACTACGAGAGTCGACTTGATATAGTCAGGTATATATATATGCCATGTATGTTCATGTCAATCAATCGGAGTACGACTCTCTGCGAGGGTTTAGGTTCAGGGTTCGGGGTTCGGGGTTCATTAGCTTGCCATTTTCAAGAAAAGTTTTTTTTTCAAATTCTTCTGGTTGTGGTAGCATTCTAAATGTTTGTTGATAGTAGTATTATTTCTTGTCAGTCTAAATTCAGTGATTTGGAGTTGGGAGGAGTTAAAGTCGAAAAAATGAAACTAATTGTAGTTCTTTAATTGTTCATTAACAGTTAGTTTTTTTTTGTAGGTGGAGTGTACATTTTTTGCGACTATTTTATCGGAAAGAATGTCTGGTCCTATTTCTTATGTTGGGACCTTTGATACTTTTGGCAAAACGTTTCGTAAATCATTTATTTGCGCCGAACCGGATCAGATAGACACTACAACAAATCATAACTTAGGCCACGAAAATTTTGTTGCCACGGAACTTTTATCGTGGCAAATAAATTAGCCACATCAATTTGACACTTCTACCACAAATTTATTCTTCAGTGGCTAGGCAGTTGTGCCACAAGTAGCGTAGCCACAGTTATTGTTGTGGCATAAGTGTCAAGTTTTAGTGGCTATGTTATTTGCCACGATAAAATATTTCGAGGCACAAGTGATCGTGGCAACAAAATTTTCGTGGCATAAGTGATGATTTGTTGTAGTGAAAGTATATTCACGGGCTCCTAAAACTTTGCTCTTCACATGATAGTCTTGTGACTATCGATAATCCATTCCAAGTTAAAGATGGGAATATTTTTCTTTTGACCGAAGAAGTGGATGATGTTGGGGTATATTTCAATCAAAAATTTGGATCTTTTACATCTGGGAAAGAATGGTGGGATTCTATAAAAGTTGATTTCTGGATCATATTCAGGTAAAGTTATCGTAAATACTGTTTTAAATTGAAAAAAGTATTTATAGATATGTGTTTTTATTTTGATATTATATTATATTGCAGAGATGTCATCAAAGGCTTGATTCACCTCTACATTGGTAAACAAAAATGTGGAAATTTGGGTTTCAACGTCTATGTGACCGCCAAAGGAAAAGGAAAAATTATTCCCTCTTTTCTTCCTTCTGTGACGGAGGTAAAAGAATTTGGTGACTTGTGTTGTTTAATGAAGTAGTTTCTTCGTATTTCAAGTAAAGAGGATGATGATTCGTTTCTGCCGAAAGGTTTAAAAAGTTTTCTCAACCATATCAAAAATTCCAGAACCTTGTAAATGTGTGCATCTATTTTTTTTTATTGGAAGAAACAATCGTAATTTGTAACTCACTTTTTTTGCCTATATTGTTTTAGGTTGAAAGCATTAATACCTGCGGTATTTTTCTTGGAACACTCCTATTTTTGGTGTGTGGAGGAGAAGATTGGTTTCGCATCCAAGTTCCATTTGTACAGAATATTCTCATTTAAGTCTATACCAGACTTGGAGAATGCGCTTTATTTATTTTCTCTGTTTCATGAGTGGTTTGACAATCTTGATGGGTTTACCTTGACGTTTATCGACGAGCCGTTGCACGTTCAACACCAAGAGACTACGAGCGTCGACTTGATATAGTCAGGTATATATATATGCCATGTATGTCCATGTCAATCAATCGGAGTACGACTCTCTGCGAGGGTTTAGGTTCAGGGTTCGGGGTACATTAGCTTGCCATTTTCAAATTAGTATTCAACTCACCTTTAACGCCACGCTGAGACTCGATTACTGCACCATTATTTCAACTCTTTTTTTTTTATCGCAGGAACCGTCTTCTCAGTTTGTTCTGAAACACATAATCAACATCAGTTTCTTGAATGTTTTTCCCCCTCCTTTTCAGTTTCGTATTTGTCGTCTCAGTTTGTTCTGAAATGAACACAATTCTCCCATATTACGAACATTATACGCATTATCTAGCCACAAAAAAAACAAACATATGGCTACAAAAAATAATCATGGCAACGATCTAGGTTGTATATGATAACAAAACACCGATGTCATGGTTACAAAATAAATATGACAAACAGAGTAACTTATAAGTTTGAAATGGTAACAAATATGATGGTATGTGCGAATGTAAAATTGATACAGTGATCACAATGTAAAAATGACTAAATTTAAAAGGTTAGTAGTGTACTAATTTAATACAAGATCCGGTTTGTTATTTTTGGTAATTGGTCTATAATGGTGACAAAGAACTTGTTCTCCGGTAACAAATAAGGGTTACATGGTCACAAAATAAAAAAAGTCAAATTTTTAATTGTGACATTTTAGTTTTCTTTTTTTTTCGTGGTTGTAAATTTTAAGCTAGTATTTTACCGTGGCAACAATTTAGGCTGTAGATGGTAACAAAAAATTGATATATCATACATAAAAGGTTTATAATGACAAACAAAGTGACTTATAAGTTTACAGTGGTAACAAATATTTGAAAACGAATTCATACATAACAGATTTATAATGGTAACAAAAAGTTTTCACATGGTAACAAAAAGGCTACACAATGGTTACAATATGTAAGTACAGATTATAATATGTAAGATTTTCTCTCTTGAAAGTGCTTAAGTTATTTGTGAAGATTTTCTGATTTTAAAATGATTAACCATGTACAAATAGTTATCAACAATATCCTAACAAGCTTTTTGTTTGTAGCCGGTGCTAATTAAGTTAATGGTGACTAAGCGGGATTTGAAGGTGGTGCTTAGAAGACACCATGGTAGAGAAAGGAGTTGAAGGACATGGAAATGTTTGTCGATACTACGAATGAGGAAGGAGGTGTCGTACAACTCGATGAACCGATACAATCACTCGAGGGATCATTTACCCAAAATTTGAACGATTCAAAATTTATCAATACATTTTATGCACTTGGAAGAAATGTTGACATGATGGTGACCATGAGGATGATGACACATGTATTATTTGTGACCATAAAAGTGTCAATTACTCGTGATGATTTTTAGGTTACGAAAGTAAATTGTGGTCATTTTTTAAATTGTTACCATGTACTGTAGTTGCAAAAGTTATTGTACCAATTTATTTTAATTTTTGTAATTGCCGACTTGCTAATGAATGAACAATTGCCGACTTGCTAATGAATGAACAAATCAGAGACAATGTACACAGTGGTCAGTTGTTTGCATGTACATTTTTAACGAATATATTTATAACGTGTTTAGAGTAGAAACAAAAAGGCATTACTTGGTAACGAAATGGCTACACGATGGATACAAAGTTTATTTATTTTGTGATGGTAGATTGTTTAATGGACCGCTATTACCCAATACCAAGATAAAAAAAAAATGTGTTGCAAGTGGTAACAAAATTTGGCAAGGCTAGACACAATTATTAGAATTAGTGGTTACAAAATTTGAAAACGAATTCATAACTTACAATTTTATAATGGTAACAAAAAGTTTTTAAATGTAACAAAAATATTATATAGTGGTTACAAATAATTATCACATACTATAATATGTGACTTTTCACTCTTGCAAGCTAAGTGTTTAAATTATTTGGGACAGTTATTTTTTAAATGATTAACCATATACAAACAACATTTGAAGAATATCGTAACTGGTTCTTTATTTGTAGCTGACCTTAGTCTGGTTAATGATATGGAAATGCTTGCTAATACCACGAATGAGGAAGAAGGCGTCTCTTGTACAAACTTAATAAATATTCCCATATTGTAACCTTCATTCTTACTAGAGAGCCAAATAAATTGAAATTTGGAAAGTAAGTTAGTAACAAATCGTTAGAAATATCAAATATATTGAGATGTATTTACAATATAGATAATAGATGGTTACAAAATAGATTTACATGGTAACAAATATATGTAGCCAATAAACAATGAATATGCATGAATCATTCGGCAGGATTTATCAATAAAGCAATAACATAAGAATATGAGTTTAACATGAAAACAAAAAGGCATTTACCTAGTAACATGACGAATTAGGAATGAATTACATATGAAAATAACATATGAAGAATTGGTTTAACGTGATTGCAAAAATACATTATATGGTAACAAAAATATACTTACATGATCACAAAATAATTTCATCAAGTCATAGTCATTATCAGAAAAATATGATTTTAAGTGGGTAATAAAAAGACATTTATGAAGTAACACGAAGGTCTTTACATGGGAACAAGAAGACAATAACTCAACCATCTGTAAAACAAAATATGCGTATAAGATATCATCAACATACATGGGCGTAGCCATGAACATAAATATGGGGTAGCGAAAATTTGACCGTGCAATAGTGATACAATAGACGCCAAAATGAACTCTATGGGATCTGAACTCAGGTCTTAGCTATGAAATATATAGTGTATTGCCAGTAAGCTCACTATATTCTTGTATGTTCTATTTGTATTAACTCATATAAAGTCTATTTAACTCGTTTAGGGGTAGCAAAACATCCATTTTATCATATTTTTTTGGGATTTGGGTTACATGTGTCACCCCATGTTACTCCCTAGCTCCGCCCCTGTCAACATACTCATCATCAAATACCTTCGTTTAGCATTGCGTCTTCTTAAAAAACGCATGTTACATCATCTTTTTTTCAGTTCTATCTTGATTGATCACAATATTGATTTTGTAAAAATAATTCAATCCCAACCTTATCATTTTTTTCAAATGGAAAATGATTTTGAACGACGATTTTTTTACCCATCTTAGTACTAAAAATAATTGACGATTAAGAATAATTGAGATCAATTGATTAGGGTAATTGGGGTTGTAGATTAACAAGTGAGGGTAATTGATAGAAAATAAATTAGAGATGCTTTATGGTGGAAGAAGAATGAATGGAGTGAAGATTATAGGAAAAATGTTTAGGTTATTAAGAGCATATTTAATAGATTACCATATTTAAAATAGGTTTAAAATATTCTGTATTTGGATCCGTTTCAAAAAAAAGGCTAAATGGGTTATTTGCTACCGTCTTAAACAAGACTTTGGGTATTTAATTTTTTTGTATCCAGTTCAATGTATCTACCATGTTTTATAGTGTACCTACTAAGTTTTTTAGTGTACCTACTATAATTTTTAATCGTATATGCTCTTTCCTACACCTATTTCACTCCCTCCTACACTCTTTTACCCTAATTTTTCCTTTCATTACCCTTCACCCAATTCTTTTCTCACGTTTTACTCTATTTTTCTCTCAAAATTTTTTACCTTTATTCTTATCAAAAAAAACAAATATGACAGATAAATTCTCTTTTAAAGATGTAAATTCGATGTAAAAATCAGGGAGATATATATCAACAACCTTAAACATTTCAGGTTGTATACAGATTTTTCGAAACAATTTACAAACTTTCTGAACATTTTCGATTATGTCGATTGTTTTCAATTTTAATAGAATTATGAACCATAAATCTTCTGGTAATTCTACCCAATTAGGGGTTTTGAATTTGATTTTCTTCTTCTTCTTCTTTTTGAATCAATTTTTCTTGGTTTTGTTTGAAGTGATTTGGGATTGATTTGAGGTTGAAGGTTGGGGATTTTCGGCAAAATTAGGGTTAGGGTTTGAGGAAGACATGAATTTGAGTTGATTCAATTTGGGTTTTTTTTTTTTAATTATTCTTTTTTTTTTTAGTTAATTAATTGTTTTTTTTTAATTGAATTATGTTGTGAATGAATAAACATTGAATGAATTGATTAAATGAATAAAAATTGAATGAATTGATGAATGAATAAAATTTGAATGAATAAACTAGAAAAAAAAAAAGAGAAAAAGTGTGAACATAAATGAGAGGAGAGAGAAATGACAAGGATAAAAGTGGAAAAAGGGTGTAAGAGGGAGTAAAATGGGTGTAGGAAAGAGCCATGACCCATTTAGAAATTATATTTAATATTTCATTTAATGTTCTCATCCAGTCCTAATCTTTTAAATCAACCAAATTTTGACCTTGAATTTGTTTAATAAAATATTGTCTTAGAGGTCGTGGAAAATAAAATGGTATAATTATTTGGATTAGAGCGAATATTATATATAAGGTTTTTCAAACGTTTGTCAAATTGGCACACGTCAATGATCTAAAAATTCTTACAAGTGAAATGTAAGGGTCGTTTGGTTGCCCTTTGAAAAAAAAGGAATTCAAAAATTCCATAAATTCCAAAAAATGGGGTTATTTGGTTACCAAGTTTTTTGGATAATGTAGGAAGTCGAATTTTCCGGGAACTTTCAATACCTACACAATATAGGAAGTGGCTTACCCACTCCCCCCTCGGAATTGAAACTTCCTGTGTAATCTAATTGCTACTCCCTCCATTTTATTTTATATAAGTCGTTTTAGCATTTTTCACAAATATTAAGAAAATATTGGAAAGTGTAAATTTGTTAGCTATGTATTATAATTAATGATCCTGAAAAATTTAAAATTAATTTTTTTAACCAATATAATTGTTTAGAACACCTTTTTTATTTGATATAAGTGTTTTGAAAAGTGTGAAAAATATTTAGTTGCATATAAAAATGTAGAGCGACATATAAAATGAAAAATTTGATTTTATCTAAAAAGACATATAATTAAGAATGGAGGTAGTACATGGGTAACCAAACACTTTTGTCGAATTCACCTGAGTTGGACGAGGGAACTTAATTCCGTGAATTTGAAGTTCCTAGAAAAATTTTCTTTCTTGATCAACCAAACGACCCGTTGTGTTAATTTTCTTTGAGATTTTTTCCGATTATGTCAAATTTGGATCATTAACGTGTGATAGTTTGGCATACGTTAAATAACTCTTATATATAAAATCGAAATCGTAGTCTTTATGTTTGATATTTGTCAGAAAATTCATTAGATGATGAAAAGTATTTTTTTCACATCTAGTCTAATAAGATATTTTGCTAAAGATATTTAGTTAATTTAATATTATTAGGATGCTAAAAATAAAATATATCTCTTTTTAAATTGAGTTAGTCTCTTGTGAGAACGTTGTACATACGGTCTTGCGATTGTTTTACACCTCATTAACTGCTATCATTAAATGAGATGTAAACCAATCAGAAATCCGTTGTACTTTAAATTTGGTAGTTATATATTCACAAAATTATTGTATTTCCACCAAAAAACTTGTTACGGTTTATTTTTAAAGTCCGCAAGCGTACGGGTAGTGTAGCATACGGGTCGATCTCAGGGAGGTG
>JAUEKU010170299.1:0-11246 GCA_032274805.1 Gypsophila paniculata
AGAAACGATGTCCGTACCCGCCCATTTTTATTAGCGGGCTTGCCCGCGGGCTTTGCGGGCCTGCACCTAAAGTACTTATTTTGTGAAAAAATCATTCACGTTAAAAAAAATGTACCACAAATGCAAAATAAGATATAAGTTCCAAAACGTAAGTAGTTTTCTTTACTCTTCCAATACCCCAAACTAGAACTTCAACAAATTAAATAGGCAACAATAAATTACCATATTACCAACTTAAGACAAAAATCATAAGGTGGTAACAATATACATTTATATTTGGCATATATGCTGATCATATGCTCATATTTTTTTTATTTCTTATTAAATATTAGTACTTGTTAAATGAGTTTGTGTAAAAGTTGGCATAGTCCTTTTGGAGTTTGAACATTATAAGCAAGTTCATTATTTTTACGGGCTTGGCGGGCCACCCGCGGGTTTTTTTATTTAACTCGTACCCGCCCTTTAGTTTAGCGGGCCTGAATTTTCTTGTCCGTCACCCGCCCGTTTATAGTATTTTTCTTGTCAAAACCCGTTTATTTAGCTTGCCGAACGGGCCGGGTTAGCGGGCCGAACGGGCCGGGTTAGCGGGCCGAACGGGCCGGGTTAGCGGGCCGACCCGCCCATGAACAGCTCTAGTATGGAGTAATGCTTTTATCTTAGATGAACAAAAAAATAAATTATAGTTTTGTGACATGTGGATTTGTTAGATATCAGAAAAAGTTGTATTCCCATGTATTTTCTCTCAATCATTTGTTATCTATATTTGAAATTTAATCTTTAATTATTCATTTAAACCTAACATTTAGTCTTTATAAAATAAAATTAGGGATAATGATTAAAATATTTAAGTGCTTTTTTTTCCTTTTTATAACTAGAGATGAAGGGTAACTCATTTTTGCTACTGCTCCGATAAATTTCAGACCCAACGAACATAATCGGGTTTTCAAATGTAAGTTCATTCATGAAGCATTATTGAAGACATCCTGGATAAAACGCTCCAAGCTATCATAGGATGATCCTCCTTTTTCTAAGGCTTCCCTACCTTTTTTGCTCATAGCAATCACTTTGCCCTTCATCTTGTCATCCATCTTCATCAAATTATTCATCCCCTTTTCGATTTCCTCCGCTTTCACCAAGAAGTTCCCCTTCATTTTATTCTTCCAATCCTTTTTATAGTCCATCCGAATTTCGGTTGCCAAGTCCAACTCTTTAACTAGCTCAAACGCATTCAGTTGCTGCTCAGAGTGCAACGGCCATGTGGCTATTGCGACCCCAAACCATAAACTTTCTAGTATCGAGTTCCAACCACAATGAGACACAAACCCACCTATTGCTGGGTGGGCTAGGATCGTAGTCTGCGGGGCCCACCCAATGATTCTACCTCTATTGGCCACCCGATCCAAAAAGCCATGTGGAAGTGCTTCCAAAAACGTCTCATTGTCACTGAATCGTCGATAAAATGGTGGTTTTCGTAAACACCATATAAATTGATAACCAGACCGATCCAAACCATTGGCTATCTCCTTAACTTGCTCCTCGTCAAAGTATCCCATGCTCCCAAAGCAAACAAACACCACGGAGCACTTTGGTTGACTATCAAGCCACTCCACAATTGACTCACTCTCATCGTCGTGGGTCCCACGTGCACGACTTTTGTCATCCAACACTAAAATGGGACCCACCGGATAAATAGGTGGAATGTTTCTGTCATTACTCTCCAACAAGGCTTGAATTGGAAATGACTCAAACTCGACATACGTATTTACTAAAATACCCTTTGTCATTTTAAATCTTCGAGCGAAATTGAGAGCCATTTTAAACCCACCCTCCTTATCTTGAAAAACTGACGGTATAACATCACTAGTGATTTGATTTTTAAAACCGGGCACATTTAATTTTAAATTTGTGCCGCTAAACATTGTCGCAACGTCAATTCCACGGTCATCGGCCAACGACCGAGCCAAAAACAGTAGATTTAATAAATTCGACCCTGAAGTGAAGTAAACATAGCTAGGAACATTTAATTCCTCGGCGACATCTATCATTGTTGAACAAAACATGTCAAGTACAAACCCAATCGGCTTACTAAACCCAAGTTGGGTCCGGTCCACAACAACACGCTTAACAATCGGCTTATATAGCTCAAATATAGTCGTAAAAAAGTCGGGTGATGACGGGTCAGGTGGGTTGTAGAGGGGTGGAAGGGTGACGAATTTGAGACGGGTTTGATACGAGTTGTCACGTGATTGGGCGTCTACATAAGAATTAATTTTGGCTGAATTAATTGGAAGGTTGATAATGTAGATTGAAATTGAAATACATTGGAATCTTTGTATTAAAAGTTTGGCCAATTCAATGGTGGATTGTAGATGGCCCATACCTGGTGCAGGAATAAACACTAATTCTGACGTAGAATTAATCATTTTTCGTCCTAGTTTTTGTTCTAGCTTGATTCAATAATTTTCGTAGTGAAGTAGTATATAAATTGCTCTATTATATATGAACGGTTTTTGGGCTAGTATCTGATTGAGTGATTTCTATTGTTGAGTTTGAAGAAGTAAATCGGTTTTGATTCTTTATTTTGATTTTGTAATCCGAATTATATATATTTTCATTGATTCTTTTAAATATACTTACTATATCTATCACTATATTTAAAATTTAGTGTTTCTACTTTCTACATACCCTCTTGAGTTTATCTATTCTTTCCGATAAAGAGTTAGTTGATTCAATTTTTTTTGAGATTTTTATGAGAAATTTTATGTATGAAGCGTATTTATAGATAATGTAGATAATATAAAATTAAAAACGTAAATATATTACATTACAAGTGTAAGATTCGTAACAAATGGAAACATATTAAAATGATATTTATAGTGGCAAAGAAATTTACATTACACTATTTCATCGGGATTTTTTAGAAGTTGACTGAACTGAACGAAATTAAATTTACTTGAAATAAAATTAAATTTTTTTTGGAAGACTTGAATAAAACTGAAATTAAGTAAAAAAAGAACATGATCGTAATGAATTTATTACATAAACCGTAAATTAAAAATTAAAAACCTTTGAAAGGGAGGAATTCTAAGTAAAATACCGTATGTTGAAATGTGAATTGAAAGAGGTGATTTTCCTTTCACCAAATTGCTTATGCAACATTGCTCAATACTTCTTGTATAAAACACTCCAACCTTTGGTAAGATGAACCTCCCTCTTCTAAAGTTTTCCTACCCTTTTCACTCATGTCTTTGACCTTTTTCCTCGTGTTCTCATCCATGCTTGTCAATTTCTTCAATCCTTCTTCAATCTCCTTAGCATTTACAACGAAGTTACCCTTTCGATTCTTCCAATCCATACAATAATCCATTCGTATCTCCACAGCCAGTTTCAGCTCTGCTACTAACTCAAACGCGTTCAAATTTTGTTCAGCGTACATTGGCCATGCACCAATAGGCACCCCAAACCATAGGCTCTCTAGTGTGGAGTTCCATCCACAGTGAGACACAAATCCACCGATTGCAGGGTGGGCCAAAACATCGATTTGTGGGGCCCACCCTATGATTTTGCCTCTATTGACCGTGCGGTCTAAGAAGCCTTCAGGGAGGGCCTCTACATACGTATCGTTGTCGCTAGGAGCCCCAAGTTTTCCCTTCGGTGGAGGTTTTCGTAGGGCCCATAAAAACCGAACCCCCGATTTATCCAAGCCATTGGCTATCTCCCTCACTTGTTCCTCATCAAAGCTTCCCATACTACCGAAACATAAGAATACGACCGAGGATTCAGGTTGACCATCAAGCCACGTCATCATTGACTTTTTCTCCTCATCGTCGGACCCACTCTCCCTTTTAAGCTCCAAAATGGGACCCACCGGATAAATAGGCGGTATTGTTTTATTATTTTGTAATATTTGGAAAGCAAATGATTCCAACTCGACATACGAATTGACCAAAATACCCTTCATTCTTTTAAAATCCTTTGCAAGATTAAGAATCATCCCACACCCAAATTCATCCTTAAAAACACCCGGAATAACCTTACTCGTGAGCGGGTTTTTATACCCGCCCACGACCGACTCAAACTCCGGATCACTAATCTTTGCCGCGATGTCACGGGCCTCAAGCTTATAATCATCAACCAACGACTGAGTAAAATAGACATAGTTTAAAAAATTAGCCCCACACGTAAGAAAAAGATAAGACGGTACACCGAACTCATTCGCAACATCGACCATAGTGGCACAAAACATGTCAAGTACAAACCCTACCGGTTTACCCGACCCGTTCTTCATCCGATCCTCAACTGCCTGCTTAACTAGCGGTTTATGTAGCTCAATGACTTTAGTAAAGAAGCCGGGAGAAGTCGGGTCGGGCATATTGGACGCGGGTGGTAAGGTCGTGAAGGAAAGTCGGGTTGGGTACGGGTTGTCACGTGACTGGGAGTCGACGTAAGCAGTCATTTTGGCGGAATGTATCGGAAGGTCAATAAGTAAAATAGAAACTGAAATTTGTTGGTTTCGTCGCAGTAAAAGTTTAGCGAGTTGGAGGATCGAAACAAGGTGGCCCATACCAGGAGCAGGAACAATCACTAACTCGGATGTGTTACTCATAATTTTATTTAATGAAACTTCAATATTATTTGTTTGTTTTTGATCTTATTATTGCGATTATAATTATATGGATGATGAAAAAATTATATAGATGATGAAATTTGTATAATATTGTGTTTGAGTTTGATTTTTTTTTTTTTTTGGATGCATGAATGATGAGGTTGATTTATATACTAGGAAGTAGGAACATGCTACGAATATTGTATTACAAAACTACACAAATGATAGACATCAAAGAGTTAAGGCCAAAATTGGGTGGACTTTTTCTCTAGTGTTTGGTTTTTTTTTTTTGTCTATTTTTTTTTTGTCGGTATTTATGATAACGTTGAGTCTCATGCTGCGGGTTTACATAAGCTTGGAAGATAAGTACACAATAAGTGAATTTTAATACTCCGTATAAATCAATTGGTGATAGAAATAATAGCTCATTAAGTGATAAATTAAACAAATTCTCCCGCAGTTTAATTGTATTGTTATGTATCTATACATTAACATTTTTGTACATTAAATTTAATATGGAGTAACTAATGAAAATATGATAGTGATATTTCATGTTTTATATTCTACATAGCGATGTTTTTAATTTATGTCCTTTTTTTTATTTTATGTGGAATTAATGATTTTCATAGTGAAAATGGATATTATAGTATGATGTATATGATGAGAAATTTTTGGGCTAAAATTTGGTTAAGTGATGTCTGTTGTTGAGTTTAAGAAAGTAAATCAATTTTAATATTTTTATAGGTCACAGGCTCACAGCTGTGTAATCCGATTTAAATGTTTGCATAGATTTGTTTGGATACTTACCCTATGTGTTTGGAGTATCGAATATTTGTGTTTTTTTTGGATGGATGGATGAACGATGAGATTGATATATGGTGTTTGATTCTTGCATCGATTTCAATCATATTCCTCCATTCATAACATTCTATAACATTTGTTTTGTCAGATATATCGAAACACATATTCTCGCATTTATAGTCATAATTACGAGAATACATGAAATAATAATAAATTTATTTGATAAAAAAAAATCTCGTGAAAAATAATCCAATTATCTAAGTTAATGAGAATGTATTTGTTTTCACCATCGTGTCAGCATTACTTTAATTGACTAATTTACAAACTAATCGTGATATCCAACGTAATAAAATATGGAGTAAATGCAAATATGGACTAAAATACTAAATGCATGGATCTCTATCGGATATTTTAAGACAATAAAGACAAAATCATGATAAGAAGTTGCCTGGATGTAACACTGAAATGCAGGCAAATTACTAAAGTTGAGGTCATGGATGAGGTGGATTATTGCTTGTTAAAGTAGCTATTGTACAATGGTATTAATGACGATCTTATTTTATGTTTATGACAAATCGAGTAGCTTGATAGTCGACAACTCGACATTGATGGTCCTACGTTTAACTTGCGCAACACTTAACTTGTTAATCCCTCCGTTCATTCCCGATTACGATTCATTGTAAGGTATGGAGCTTGAGTTCTACATTAATTATGTAAACAGATTGAATTAATGTGCGGTGTATATAGTCTATAGATATGAGCTCTTGCCATTTTTTGGGCTAACTTTTTGGAATGATTATATAATTTATATTAATGGTATCAAATCTAACCACTACCCTTTCGTATTGGTGATGTCGGCATAGTATTGTTCGCCTGGGCCTAGTAGATCAGAGGTTCTTGCGCAAAACCAATGGGGAGGGCACCAGAATGCGGAGAGTCATGGAATATTGCGATCCATTACAAGGTATAAGACTTAAGTCCTACATTGGTCATGTACTAAATTATATAGCAAAAAGAAATCACCGATTAAAATTACACCTACAAAATAATATCATAATACAGAAAATAAGAGAAATACGGAGTAACAAATAAACATAAAATCCCTTAGTATATAGAATGACTTTAAGGTTGATAGCCTCTTATCACCTAAACATCTTATGACATGGTCCAAACATTGACCCAACCATGCTGTGATGCTGATCGATCCATTAAAGATGAAGTGCGCGATTTGATAGAAATGTATTTGTAAGTGATAGAGAAGATCAGCAAGGCATGAAATATATGTCATAATAATATATAAAACTTTAAATGTGAAGTCCCACATCGTTGGTGAAATAGAGTGTTGTTTACTTTATAAAGTTTGGCTTCTCAAAAAATTATCATTAATTTGCAGGCCATTGCGTATACTCGGATTTACCAAAAAAAATAAAAAAAAAATTGTAATTTGATCGTGATGGATTGAGGCCACATTCTGTACTGACTAGTGACTACTGAATAAAAGGCTAATTAGGCTCTTGGGTGACTTGGGTCTCCTATGCAAATCGTAAAGTTCTTTCACCGAAATCAATTAGGCCCATTTAAACTGGGCTGTAAATATCATCCAGCATATTTATCTTCTAATTTATTGTGACAAGTTCATAGAAATTTTATAACGGACCGTCAAATAATACGTCAATTAAAAAGGAATAATTTAATAAAGTGGACATTTTATAAGGTAATATATAACAATACATCCATAGAATAAACTAATTTTATTGCCCGTACAATACATTGGGGCCACAAAATGATGAAAATATTTTTCTTTTCTATTGTCTACCGAAATGCTCAAGAGCACACAATTAGAAAACTAGAGCATAAATGATATTTAAAAATATTTTCAAATATGGTAAAAACGTTTATATATTTCAATTAAGATTATTAATTCTTTATAAAATAATTTCTTTTCTATATTCTCATGAGTATATACTTAGAGTATACAATAAAAAGATTCGTAAAGCGTAAACTATACAATATAAAATTTGTTTCAACACTAAATAATATTTACCTGCCAAATTTTCTCAAATATATAACACTTTTTTAAGAATATAATCGGATATAAGAATATCATCCAAAATCACCATAACCATAAATGAACAAAGCGAATCTAATTTAACATTAATAAATCTTCATTGTCTCATTACATTTTTTATATTAAGAAGAAAATAAAAATTCTCTCATTTGATACGACGTAGATGGGCCTGCATAATCCATGAATATCAAACAAATTTATAACCAAACATGACAAATGACTCATTATTCCATAAATTGTATCAACCCACTAGATTATCTTCTTAAAATATACTCCCTCTTATATGCGAAAAATCTTTGAAATTCGTGGCAATATATAGCGAAAATATAATCACATTTAATCTAATTTTATTCATATTCATGAGTAAAAAGATCAAATTTGTAATTTTTTTAGGAAGATTTCACAAGAATAGTCCCAACTATGCAAGGTCTTCTCAAAATAATCCCAACTTTGATTATTCTAAAAATAAACCAAACTATTGAATAGCCTTCTCAAAATAAACTATAGTCATTTTTTAACCGATGTTAAAATCACTCAAAACTTCCCAAAAGATCATTCAAATTAGTGAAAAAGTTTTAAGATCCTTACCACATAAGGTACTAAAAAAATTACTTCAAAAACGTCTCGTAAAAAAATGGCTATAATTTATTTTGAGAAGGGCATTGAATAGTTGGGTTTATTTTGAGAATAATTAAAGTTAGGATTATTTTGAGAAGACCATGCATAGTTGGGATTATTCCTGTAAAATATCTTTTTTTTAAACGTATATTTATAAATATCTAATTTACCAAAATCTATCTCGACAAAACTATGAGAAACAATTGAAACCATTAATTTGAATGAGATGATTCAGATGAAATATGAGTATCAATTTAAATCATACCAAACCGAAATAAGTCGACGTTTACGAACCAAGTTCCACCCTTAGGGCATTAGCAATAAGGGTTGTCAAAAGGGTTCATCATACGTTTTTGAGGTTTGTCGACAAACTCTTATTGTAAACAACCAAAAATATGCAAATGGTTACACATTTGTAATCAAGTTACTACTATGACATGGCAAAACAAGACAAAATGTGGACCATTTTCTCAACTTCAATAACTATTTTATCAATAATAAAAAGGTGGTAGTTTAGTAGTGAGTCCTATAACCTTGAAAAATGTTGTCTATTATTATGTATGAGTTTATTATTAGAAGAGTTTGTTAAATGATAATGCGTCAAAGACAAACTTTTTTTGAGTCATCTATTATGGATGCTTTTAAAACACCTACCAATTTACCATATAAAGCCGGAAATGAGTCCCCCACTTGCAACCACCGTCCCCACACAGCGCGTCTTTCTCGGTACTCCCCCAACTTTCTTCCACTTTCACTTTCCCCCTTTTCATTTTCTTCCTCACCTCCATTTCTCAACATCTATCTCTATTCAATCCACTATTCAATTTCAATTTCAATTTCAAATTACAACAACGATATCGAGAAAAACAAAAGAAAAAAAAAACACCTTCTTAGTTTTCTCTTCGTGCCAAAACAAACCCGAATTCAGTACAACAAAATTGAAACAAAAAAACAAAAGTACGACTCCAACGTGACACCTATTGTCGACGAACATGAATTTAAATTAGTCAAAGCACACCATTTGAATTATTACTACAACATCAACAACAAAATCACAAAAACAACATCACAAGTTTATCCAACTGTTAAAACAGACACGAGCCCAGCACTACCCTTATTATTGTTCACGATATTTTCGTCCAAATAAAACCACGAGGTTTGAATTAGTTAAGCCCAACATTTATTTCCCATGACTCGTATTTATTTTGTCACAGTTGATCTCCTCAACGGTCCTCCCTCCTCTACTATAACTCCCCCTTTTTATTACTCCACCCACCTCACCCACACCCAAAATTAAAAAAAAAAAAAAAAACCTTATGTACTTTAATTAAAAAGAAAAAAAAATTCCAATAATATTACACAATTATACTATGTCTATACTATTAATTGGGCTGTTGTTTTGGAGTTTTATTGCGACAGTGGAAGGTAACGCCACGCGCTGCAATAGAGCGTGTGGCGGGAAAAATATTAGTTATCCATTCGGATTCTCCAGCGGGTGTGAGTTCCCGCTGGATTGTTCAAGTGACGGAAGTGTTGAGTTTTTAGGTTATAATGTTAGGAACATTACGTGGGACACATTGTCTATCGATTTTACGACAAAGTGTAATCGTAGTGTGGATGAAATGAGTCTGTTTTTCGGGAGTAATTATGCATTGACGAGACAGAATGGTTTGTTAATGGCGAGTTGTCGAGGTAGTACGAATTCATTTGGTGGTGGCAGTTGTGTTGTGCAACCGAGTTTGAATGACGAGAGGTTCGGTGTCGAGAGTTGTGAGAATAATAATAATAATAATAATAGTAATGGTCGTGGTCGTGGTCGTGTTGGTTATAACGTGAGTTGTGTAAATTTGGAAAGTGTTGGAAATGATGGGAATGCAACAGTTTTAAGGTACGAGGATGTCGAGCAAATTCAGTGTCAGTATTTGCTGTCGTCTATTGTCGTTACTAGTGACGACAGCAGTGGTGGTGGTGGTGGTGGTGGTGGTGGAGGATACATTTCGATTGAGTTTCAGACGATTCAAGTCGGGTGGTGGGTAACTGGTACGTGTGATTGTGACCCCAACGCGGTTTGTAACCGTGTGGGGTCGGACGGGTTTAGGTGTCGTTGTAATCCTGGGTTTATTGGTGACGGGTTCGTTGCTGGTCAGGGTTGTCGTAACGGTTAGTTCCATCTCAATTCTAATTGATCATTTTTCTGAGTTTGTCTACGGTGAATAATAGAGTTAAGTCTGATTTATAAGCGTGTTACTTTTTACATCGTTTAATTCTAGTCGATATGAAATAAGTAAGTTTCATTGTATAAGACGTAATTTTCATGATCTTGTACTTCGTACTATCTAACTTGTTAAATATGAAATGCTACGGTGAATAATAGGAGTTAATTTCTTTTGGTCGATATGAAATAAGTTTTACTGTGTAAGACGTAATTATCATAGAATTGTACTTCGTACTATTTAACTCGTCAAATATGGGATGCATGAAATTGTTAATCGTATCGTTGTTACAAGTGTGATTATGATGTCACAATTGCATGTCCGTGAATTAAGGTGACTAAGATTTTTTTTTTGGTATAGTTGATGTGTAGTAGTTGTTATGAGAAGGACAAAATTTAAGAAGTTAGGTTTGAATTGATGGAAAATTTATTACTATTAGATTATGAATTGATTTAAAATATTAGACAGCGATTAAATAATGATGCGAAGGATCCAAATGTTCGTAGGAGATTTCTAGGAAGTTGATGAATGACCTTACGAGTTCATACACATGGAGTTGAAATTCGGTTGGGTTTGCGTTGTTTAATCGATTTATTCTAGGTTGTCCTTGACATCGACATCAATAAATGATTTTTATAAAGATTAGTCAAAAGGGGTTCATGTGCATTATATTTGACTATAGACTATAGATTCAATATCGGTTGCTATGAAGTGAGAAGATATTGTGTGATGTTCGTTACGTGTGATTTGAGTGATCCCAAAAATTCCGACGACTTTTAGTTTTTATCCCATTTAATAACAGTGATGATTGATGAGAGGCGGCGGTGGATAAGTAAACGAGTAAACCATTGACTAGTTAAGGGATATGGATTGTATAGCGATGTCGTGAGTAGGGTCGGATGAGTTGAGTGTTGGTTAAACCCTTATCAAAGGTAATTAT
>JAUEKU010170310.1:0-11244 GCA_032274805.1 Gypsophila paniculata
AGTAAAAAGACATATCTTTATTTATAATTATATAAATCGAGAAATTATATTAGTCAAATAAGTAAGTAAAAAATCACACGCGTTTTTATCACGGGGCTACAAAATTAGCGTTAAAGTGAATAGTGAAAAAAAATAGCTATAAAATATCTAATAAGCACAACTTAATTCAATGAGAGGAATAAAGATAATGAAATTGCAATAATGACTTTTTGTTGGACTATCAAAATCGATACTTCTATTCTTTGAGTAAGTTACATCTAGACTTTCGTAATATTTTGATATAAAAGGGTAGAGCAAAGGGTAGCGCAAAACGTATGTACATCTGGACTTTTGCATTTTGATATAGAAGGGTTAAGGTACAATTTCTTTGAATGGTTTGTTGGCTAATTAATAAATAAATTTAAAGAAATTATTATATGCAAATAGACGGTCTTATGACATAACACCCAAATGATGAAAATCACATAACTTTGAGTATTTTCTTGGTGTTTTATATTGAAAACTTAAAGGCTATACGTAAGCTTTTCTCTTATTGGGTTCAAACTATACATCTAGAACGATCCTATAAAAGGTTACTGATAAATTTATGAGCGGTACTTACTAATCATTTGTTAAAAAATCGAAATATTTTTTCATTTCTTTGTAATTCAACACTATATGCACTTACGAAAATGTGAGTCATAAAAGGCCCGTGAATATTCACGGGCCACAAAACTAGTTTATATAATAAAACTCAATAACTATGTTAAATAGCTCAATAAAGTCAACATTGTCATTGTAATACAACATGTTGTATGATAGTATTTGTGATTAAATAAACAAGCCATCTATAAAAAAAAATTGGAAATTAGAATATATGAACACTCCTAAAACATATTTCGTACTACGTATTACTTATGCAAGTTTGTCTCTATTAAATTTGAAAAGACGTGTATTCTCATTTACACAAATTAGCGTTGTGCTTGAATTGGATATGTGCTGCCAACGTGGTGTTGTTTGATTAATTCTTGGAATGATTGAGATTATTATTATGTCATCAAATGAATTGGGTTTCTAAGTGAATTAAAACTCATTTGATTTGACAATGAATTCTTTAGTAAAAATGGAATGTGTTTGTCAACATGTCGTTATTTGTCTTTTGGCCTCACATTATAGAGAATTGCTTATATTATGAAGATAACTTTTTTTTTTTCATTTCCTAATCTGTTGTATCACTATCACATGAACAATTAAGATACATTTAAATATATGTTTATATTTTTTTCTAAAATGACAAATAAGAATATATCGTATATAAGTTATTATAAAACCAAACTTTTTTAACACATAAGAGTAACATAGTTACCAAATATGGGCAATCTCACAATAACTTACTGTGAGACTGTCTTATAGATGCTTTTGTCATAATAATATTGATGGCGTCATTATGTTTTCTATAATACTCACATTTTCCTTTCATAAGTAATAAATGTCTTACTTATCTTGTTTTTTAGATCAACTAATTTTTAAAGTCAATTATCAAATGTATTTGGACTAATGTAGTATTTATTGTGTGATATTAATCATTTAAAATTGATTATTACACCATATGAAATAAGAATAGCAATTAGTGTTGTAGATACAAGAATATCCACGCCCGGAAAAACCGCGAGTGCTGAAAATTTAGAGTTTGAAAATGGGTTTTAGAAAATGAATATCGAAATGGAGTCGCCACCAAATATTAAAAGGCATTTGGTACCATCGATGTGTCCTAATCTTTGGGACTTGGAATCCTTAGGATTAAGGCATGTCGATACCCTATCGATCCTAAAGTTAGAAAACAGAGATCGAGTACGGGGTGAAGGTACCTTTTAGGAGGAAATCGTTGTTTTAAAAATCACCTAAGAAGGCCTACGAGAACCGTAGCCAATACTAACTCGAAAAACAGTGTGCGATCGATATTGCAAAAACCATTCGACAAATGCAGTGCAAATCAAGAAAAAAACAAAATAAACAAAAAGTTTAGTAATCGCAGAGTCACTGGCGATTAGTCAGATGTCTAGCGATTAGTTCCATGGTCGCCAGTTCCTCTGTCTTTTCGTAACTCAAACAATGTTACATTTAAGTCTTTTAGGCTAATGTCGAGAGTTGTTAATGTCAATTTTCATGCATTTCTATGTCATAAAACAGTAGAAACAACATAAAACAATAGAGTTGATAAATCACCCTCAGGTTACACAAGGTTAACGATATAAGCAAACGTTGATTAGATTGTCGAACTCATGTTAATCGATAAATCGCATAATGAAAGTGATGCCAAAAACTTGACAAGTTGGTAGTTGGTTGTTTTTAAGTGTGTCTCTTGATGCAACGATCGACGGGGGTGGATACTGTATACATTTTATAATTCCCTTATGAAGAGAATCACGTGTCGATATTTAGAACGATTACCAATAATCGTTGAAGGTCTAGAGTTGATATAGAAGAGGGTCAAACCCGAGAGAAGAAGGCACTACCTTGGAGATTAGAGTTTAGAAATATTTATACCTTGATCAGATCGAAAAATGGCAATGGAAATGGCAAGAACAAATGATAACGATAAGGATATGTAAATAATATGAGATAATATGATTTTGCTTTCGACAATACTTTGAAAACAGTGTAATACGAGTTAATATGATGTGTAAGCGTAAAAGAAATCCGGAAATGAGCTTTATATTTATAGAAATTTGGCTATGACTAAAGAAATAATCGCCAGATGTCTGGCGATTACTTGGGCTTGGCTTTGACTTTTGAACGTGGTTGAAATGTGCGGTTATGGGTTAGAACGTGGCTTTACTCCCGGGAAATGTATGGGGATGATGGGTTGCAGTTAGGTTTAAGGTTTTTAGGGTTAGATTTGGGCCTTAGGTAGTCTTAGGTTTGTTTTTGGGCCTCGGGATTGATTGTAGGGTTATTTTAGGGCTTGGGGTTGATTTGAGGCCGGGACTCGAGTTTTTGGGCTATTTGAATCACGATTTGTGCTACGGATTAACAAATGGGTCCGTTATGCATCGATATTGTATCAACCGAAATAACTGTCATGTGCAATATAAATATAAATCAATTTTAATTTGAGTTCGACTTTCATAATTTAACGTTGTTTCCGTAAACAGAGTTATAGACAGTTTCATCATCGGGTTTGAATTGAGAGATGCAGAATCGGGTATCTACAAGTGTTGGTAGATTGAAAACCGTGGTGCTCAATATCATCATACTTATACATACCACTTTTTAAAGTTATATATATTTTCTGATTTTTTGTTAAAATTCTACATGAAAAACCGTTTTCGGCGACTTTTTTTATTTTTTTTTTGTCTGCAAAAAAACAAATTAGAAGATCGTTCCATCATTATGTTTTTAGCAATTAATAATCACTTTTTTCTTACGTTCTCCTTCCATATTCTGAACTTATTTTCGACATATGTATTTGATATTAAAAAAGTATAAGTGAATATTTTAATTACTCCCTCCGTTCCAATGAATTGTTAACGTTTGATATTTGAGGTCATAAACATGATACAATTAAACTTTATATTTTTGTGGATTTTACAACTTTCATATAATGTACGTGTAAGTGAACATGTTATAATGACTTCCGTATATTAAGTTACTCTATGTTTGTTTTTATATTCCTTCATTTCTTACATTTGTTTTTGTATCAAAACTGAAACGTTAACAATTGACTGGGACAGAGGGAGTATGAAATTAAGGAGATATTTCTTTGTAGACATTTCCATATATGTCATATATAAGTATATTGCCATTTACTTTTTTTTTCTTCTTCGAAATTTATTTTAGGCAGCTTTGAATGAGAATTGAACATTCAAATTGGAACAACCAATGGGGAAAGACGTGTGTGATCCATTGGTTGTTCTTTTAATAAATATAATGATAATGATATAATGATACTTTAGTTTCAATTCCAAATAATCTTTTTTTTTTCAAGGTCAAAGTTTCCAAAATTTAATCTTAAATATGTTATAAAGTTTCAAAAAGTATAATATGACATTTTTGTGCATTATTTATGAGAAGTTTGGTGAAAACAGAAAAACGGAGGGTATACACTTGAAAAAAATTCTCTTATACAATCATTTTGTCAACAAAAAATAAGTACAAAATCTTGTATGCGACGATCTCACAATAAGTTATTATAGGAAGGTGATACACATAAACTCAGTTAATGAGATCTTTCATAAACTACGAATTAGATTGTGACATGTGGCAAATTTCAATTAAAATATTCTATGTAGTAAAAGGGTTTATTAGTAATTTTAAATCCCTAGTGAATAACTACCTTATTTAGTGGTTTTAGATTATGGGTAGTTTAGATTTTATTGGGAAGGTCGAAATTTCAGCAAAAAGGCAACTTCCTTTTTAATTTTTATTCTTTTTATATTTCGTTTTTATTTAGTTTAATTTTTTTTATTATTTTTGGATTTTCTGTTTATTGTTATTGTTTTGTTACCTTTTTGAACACAACCTCTTTTATTAGTATACTTTTGAAAATTAATTTAGTGATTATTTGGTTTCTTTATAGGTTTTTAAATAAACAGAACTTGTGTTTTTTTATTCATAATAAAATATATAGTATAAGATGATAAAATATATAATATAACATAAACAAAAGATATTATTCATCAAATTTTATGCAAAAACGAAAAATTAGTTACCAATAATATATAATCTTCATAAACGAAATAAGAAGAAAAGATAAAAAAAAAAAAAAAAAAATATGCTAAGCATATTTTAAGGAAAATAAATTATTTAAAACTAACTAAAGAGAATATAAACTAAGAAATTTGGAAAATAAAACTAATTCCTAAAATAAAAAGTATGATGGACGTGGTTGATTATGGAATAACTTCTCAAAGGAGTAACTTCCCATAACTACCTAAAATAAAAACATGATTAGAGGAATGAATATTGATCAACAAGTACGTATTTACCAACATACCCTCAACAAATATAAAATAGAGAGAATAATCTTAGATGAAAGATGGACGGTTAAGATCGAAAGTTTATAGATTGTCCCATAAACTGAGTTTAAGTGTAGCCTTTTTGCAAGATCAATTACACCCAGAGCGTATAATTAAACAAATGGGACACTTAAAATTATAGGGAAGAGATATACTTCGTATATTGTAGTAGTTGTGTATTCAAAATTGAGCAAAATACCTATTGCCTTATTTATATGGAAAGTATTCCCAACAGTATATAATACTGACATCAAGCCTTAAACTTCCACTGTCTTTGAAGTTTCTCTCTTCCAGAACTAAGATTGATTGATTTGATTCTGACCTTATCCTATTTATTCTGATGAACTCTTTTGTTCAAGCCCAAGGTAATCGGATGTTATACTCTTACTCCTTCCGTCTTTTTTATATATACAGTTTTGCCTTTTCGAGTCATGTATCTATTAAAAAAAAAGTAGACAATTCATGATTAACTACGTACACATAAACTAGAGGTAGTATCTATTCTTAAATTCCATTATTCTGTGATTAATTGATCGATTCGTTACCTTTCATGATGTTTGTGTTGAGCTGACGTGTTTAGAGCTTTACCGTTTGGTTTGTTTATTTGTTGACTTCCCTTTGCTTTGGTGAGCGATGGTACAATATGGCGAACGTGCAACATCTTTGGCAGCAGGCTGGTTTTGGTCTCTGATGCAGGGAGGTTGTTTCGGGCTGTTTTCCTTCATTTTTTTTTGGTTATGACCAAAATTAAAAGGGCTATTCCGGGGAGCTTGTTAATTGTTATGATGCTTGATTTATCAAACAATATCGCTTAGAATTGTCTTAGAGGTTGAGTATTACACCAGTATCGATGCTTGATAGATATGTCAAACAATAAGATTAACAATGGAACTGATTATTAAGAGATCACTGTTTTATGTTGGCAATTCTCATATGTCGATTTTGTTTATTTTTCAGGCAAGAGAAAGATGCCGAATAATTTAACACCAAGTAAATTTAGATTTAGGGCGCTTCTTCCTTTGATGGGGAAGGAGTACTTCTTTCCTAATCCTTCTTCACTCGATGCGGCCAAGGTTTCACCAGTTCTTTTTGAAAGTGATGATGAAGATGAGCCGCACCAATATCTAGCCTCCAAAATAGATTTTGAAGCTGGAATATTGCCTGATGTTGCGCATTACTCGAATGAGATAAAAATCAATATTCCCAACATTGTTGCTAGTAACTTTGATGTGGTATCCTTCCTGGCAAGTGATGAAAGAGACTACCTGGATATCAATGATTGTTCAGGCAGTCAATTTAAAGTTGCCCGGCTTAGGGATAAAAGATGGGTTATGATTTGCTGTTTCTTCTGCCCAATTTACAATACCAGCTTTGATTTTTTTGATGTGCGAGGTGTTTCAAGTCTTTGCGGAGAGTTGTATGATTGGTTGGGTGATTCTTTTGCGATGGTCTTAGTCATCAAGATGAGAAGGGATTTTGAAGTAGACAAGTCAGCTTTCCAGCACATGTTGTCTGGCTTCCCTTCCTCCTGCCTCGTGGTTCCTTTCTGGGACTCGCTCTCTCGTGATTCTATTTGTCATTCACTTGGCTTTTCAAGGTTTGGGAAAGGTTTTTTTTTAGATGGAAAACACGTTATATGGCATAAAGACTTGACTTGTCTTAGAAAGATAGGAGTGGACGCATTTCCCTTCACTGATAACGACCTTCATAGAATTAATAATGAAAAACTTAGCGGATCATGGAATTGTCTATCCCTTGAGGAGCTATTTCAGTGTTCATCCTCTACGGTTATTGGTAAGAACCCGAGAGGTATTGATTGGTCAAAGACAACATGTATTGAGCAACTCAAAGAGAAGCTTGTGGGAGTGTACCTCTGCTCAGATGGGGCCATCATGCCTACACTTCATCAGATTTACGAGTCTTGTCATGCTATTAACAAAGAGCTTGAGATTGTGGTAGTCTATTACCCCTTTAATGTTAGTTACTCAGACTCTCGGTCATTCCAGAAGCTGGTCAATCGTGCTCTTGAGAAGCGGAGGATATCATGGTGGATCTTGCCCTATAAACAATCAGTAAGCCTCAGGCTCTGGCGACTATGCAAACGACCCATGGAAGATGAGTTGATCATTGTGGGTAGAGGATTTGTTGATCCCCATGGTGCTTATGTCATACGGAAATTTGGAATGCCTGCGTATCCCTTCTCAAGGGAGGTCATGTTCCAGAAGGAGATGGAGAGGATAAGCAACGTCAGCTTACCATCATTATTGGTTTATGGGGAAAGGGACTATCTACTTCGAAAGCATTCTGGCGTTGAGGATAAGTTGTCCGTGGCCTCTCTTATTGGCAAGCATATTTTAACTATTGTTGACTACGTTGATGAGGGTTTCAATAACATTGTCTATGGCCTACTTCGCGATTATTATTCTAGTATGAAGGCAAAGGATCCTGACTTAGAAATTGTCTATGTTGGCCCACGTGCAACATCAGTGTCGAGTACTGTAATGCCATGGTTGACGTGCCCATATGACATTCACCACATGGAATTGGTATCCAAGTTAATATTTGCAGAGGGCATAAAGCAGACGACACTTGTTGCATTCAAGAAAGATGGGCTGATTGGTTCTATACAAGCTCACAAACATCTATCTCCACACGGTGAAAAGGCTTATCCTTTCGATGGTAGTGGATTGAAACAAGAGGTCATTCATGAATATAAGTCCAGATATCATAAGCTGCCGCTTGGTGATTTGTAGTGAAGTGTTTACTTCTGCTGGTTGATGCCGTATGAGTTGATATGGTTGTCAATGAAGGGGTTGGGCAAACCTTGCGTTATGCTCTTAGCCTTCAAGATGTCGAGGAGTTTTCAAGTTGTGATGAGTCACGGGTTTTTCTCCATGACTGGTGGCATGTTCTCTCTGAAGCAATTTTCTGGCCTTAAAGTTATCAAGTGTCAAGCAAGTGAATCAGGTTCTTACTGCCCAGATTTCATCACTTTTTAATTATAATCAAAAACTGTATGAAAGCCAAAGGTTTTATATTTATTTCTACGTCATTTTGCTTGCGCATTGTTTGTTGGACGTTATGATATGTATCATGTCAAAATATTTTATTTTATTTCGAATACTTTATAAACTTATTATATGCTATTGCTCTGTGTTACACCCTTCTCTTACAGCCCAGTCAGGATGAAACAAGCTAGTTGGGAAGCATTTTGATATTTACAATGTACTCCGTATTATTTAACTACATAGATTTGATAAAACTGAACCAGCCTGATAGTTTGTAATTCATTATGAGAACTGTACTTATTATTGATTTTGTTATAAGAAAAAGTACTCCCTCCAACCCACCATTTTCTTCACACTTTACTATTCGGGACAACCCACCTTCTTCTTCCCACTTTAATTCTTTACTTATTTGGCAAAAAAATATCCACTATCACCACACTATCATTATTCTATTCATTATTAAATCTATTTATTTCCCATTATCCCCGGTATCTCTTATTTCATTATTTTATGTCATTATTAAACCCAATTATCACCCCACTATCTATCATTTCGTTATTATTCACATTTTCCTTAAGAAATGTGCAAAAGAGAAGTGGGAAGAAAACGGTGGACCGGAGGGAGTACAATATTTCTCTTTTTATTGCAGACTTATCTAAGTTTTGCCCCCCATATATTTAATTTTTGCTTGTATTACTTCAAATTTCAATTTGAAATTACTCGCCAATCTAGCTGACGTGTTTTTACATAGGTTTGACGGTTAGATTAGGCTGACAGTTGTCGTGCGGACAGTTGGAAGAGGTGAGGATGTCAAAGCTAGATGTTCTCTTCAATCGTCTACTGTATAGGTAAGATTCTTGCTAGGATTCAGCAAGTTTTAGAATTGTTTTCGAATTTGTAACTCAAGGCTTGCTTTGGGGAAAGGAAGATCTGGCTCCTAAACTTTGCAAGCTGGTCAGGTTTGGTTTTGTTGAATTTTCTTTTGGATGCAGTTGATCAGTTCTTGAAATCAAAGAAATTGCAGATCTTCATAGAGGATGAGGACGACCAACTTTTATTTTCCGTCTTTTTAGGTCTGCTGTGCTTCGCCTGTATTAGTACTTTTTTTAAAATGACAATTAAAAGTTAATATTTGATTGAATTGAGTATGGAGTTAATATTACTCTTTTTAAGAATATTCTTTCCCATTTCCATCATCATCGTCGTCTCCATACTCGCCCCTGGTTTGGTGGGTTTCTGTTGGGGGCGGTGTTTTGGGAAATCCTACACTTTGTTTGGATGCACAAAAATGGAGGGAAAGGAAGGGGAGGGGAAGGGAGGGGAGAGAAAGGGAGGGAGAGGAAGGTGAGGTCCAAATCTTTCCAATTGGCGGAGATGTAATTTTAGCTTGTAGGAGGGTAATGGAGGAATCCATCGTGCCTCTCCCTCCAAATCTCTCACCCCATATTTCTATTCAAATGGGGGATTTTGTCCCCCTCCCTTTCCTTCTAGGGACAATGTTCTAAACTCATGGTCTAATGTCCTTCACTAGAGTTCCAAGATCAAGGATGACAAATAAGGCTTAATTCCAAGATTAAAAGAATCATTTGTGCATTTCTGAAATGTGTCAAATTCATTTCATTACAGCCTGTTCAAAACTCCATATCTGGGGCTTAAGGCAATCATTTTTGATGCTCTTTATATGAATGGAAAGCTTAGAATGTTAGCTACACAATGGGTTTTGGTTCATCTCCACAGCTAGTCTGAAACTCAAGATATTCCATCTGCAAGTTGGCTGCGCACAGAAACGTCCTGCAGAATTCAGAAAGACCTGATAGCAAAGAAACGTGCACAAATCCCAAACCAGAGCTTCATTTGCTGAAATTCCAAATGGACAAGAAAGCTAACTCAATTAGCTTTCTGGGGATATTTGGAACGCATTCAAATTCACTCAGAGCTCGGAGTTATGGCATCTGCAAGTCAGGGTTAATTCAAGACAGTTCCTGAAACCGTAGCTAAAGCGCATGCCCTGTTATGGTTGTTGTGTAAGTGTTTCCTAAAGGGTAAACAACGTGCTAAGTGACTCATTTGAGAGTTCTTGCTTCAAGCTACAAATTACTCCAAGGAAGCTTCATCAAACGAGCATCACTTCTAGAGTGATTCCTCCTGCAAACTGCCAACTCGAATCCAAAAACACAGTAAGAAGGACCCTGCTGTGTTGGTTAATTATCTGAGTATTTGGTCCTTTATTCTCGAATAATTACCTATGGCTTGAGCTTCAAGGCATGTCAAGATAAGGGAGAATCCAATGAGGCATGTGAGAGCACGAAACAAATCAAGAACAAATCAGAAAATGCTCAACAAAATCCACATGAGCTTCCTTAATTTCATTTTGTCGTATTGATGACTCATTGTACTTTCTTTTCTATTTTCTTTATTTCTTTTCTGTAATTTCGTCTTGTGGTCCTCTATATAAGACCACATCCTCATTGTACATTTCCTCATGCTTGAATTAAATGAAAACCACTCAATCTTCGTGATTAATTTCCTTCGTGGAACACGGAATTTACCTTTGTGGGAATTCTGTTTATCATTCTGTTTTATTCGATTTTTCTATCCTTTATTCTCTGACTTTCTCCTGGGATTTCAGTCCTTGATCTTACCAGAAATAACAAGGCAAAGTTGGTCATTGGTCTCATACAACGTAAGTTTCACGTGTTCATCTTCATCGACATTCATACAACCTTATTAATAATAATAATAATGACATTACTTCTGAGTTTTCTCCAATAATAGTTTTGAACTTTTCAGATTTAATCAAATTAGTTTTGCTACTTTTTAACCTCATTTCTTCTTGGATTGAGAACAACCATCCCCTATCTCAGATAATATCAATAATAACATCTAATACACATAAAACTGTGTTATATTGCTGTTTTCTGTGTGATTCTCTGAATATTGCTTCTCCCTTCATTAAAGTGTCCATTTCCCTCCTCATATCAAGCATCACAAACATGGCTCGAGACCTACATATTGCACTTACAGTCTTACCAATTTGGTTTGTTGGTAATTTTTTGTCTAATTTTCCAATTGCTTTATTGCCATTTTCTTAAGTGTAGGTGATGCGAATCGGAAGCGGAAGACATCTTTTTTTGTTTTTGTATATTTGTGACGGAAATAGAGGAAGGATATTTGTCGTAACTAGACCTATAGCTACGCCAATGGGTGAATTGTTTGATACGCGTCAAACAATCCGACTT
>JAUEKU010170321.1:0-10653 GCA_032274805.1 Gypsophila paniculata
TGTTTTTTGTATGTTTTTGCGTATTTTGTTTGTTTTTGTTTTCTGTTTTTTGTATGTTTTCACCCTCTGTTTTTTTTATGTATGATTGTTGTTTTGCCACTGCCTAGGCCATGGCGTGCACTTTGCACGCCTAGGCCCGGGTACGGCCGTGCCCATTGCACGCGTTTTGGTTTTTTCCTTTTTTTTTCCGTAATCAATCTAACGTTTTTTCGTATATTGAAATGCGTACCTCTTCTTCCGGATCATCGACATCATTTCCGTCCGACATAATAACCGATTTTTTTTTTTTAGTTGTATAGTGAAACTTTTTGACTAAAAAACAATGAAAGTAAAGTTTTTTTAGTTAGTTGTATAATCAAGGGCATTTTGGTCCAAATCTAATGAAATTTGGACGATGTGAATATTTTCTTGGACAATGTTTAGTAGCTCCTATTTTTTTCCTAGACTATGTTGACTAAAAGATGTAAAACTATGCAAATCGTGCTTTTGCACGGGATTTAAATTAGTTGTGTTTTATACCGGACCTCGTGCATTTTAGCGCCAACTTTTCTAGATATTAAAGTCGAAAAACCCTAATTTCACGGACATGAAACTAAATTATAATCAATTCAAGAAACCCTAATTTCGTGTTTAATCCTCCAAATTATACGTAATTCAGTACCAATTTTGGTCGAAAAAACCCTAATTTCATGAAGATGAAGCAAAATTATACGCAATTGACGACAAATTGGGGCTTTAAAAACCCTAATTTCGTTTCTAATCATCGACATTGTGCCTAATTGAGTACCAGTTGAAGCAGAGAAACCCTAATTTGTCGAAGATGAAGCTAAATACTTCGCAATTGGTGCTAAATTGCGCCATTGAGCATGAATTGGGGTTTGAGAAACCCTAATTTTACTTTTCCTGCTAATTATAATGCTCAATTGAAACAGTGTAATGTATGCATCAATTGAAACAGTGTAATGTTGTATTTTGCTGAAATTATTCTTGTTTTTTGAGCAATGTTAATATGATCAGTGTTTTGATTTGTGATTATCGTTGGATGAATGCAGATGTAGGATTAACCGGGACGAAACTAGGATGCGGCGAAGGCGGTTGCGGTGCTTGTACTGTCATGGTTTCGTCTTTCGATCAGTGTCGAAAGTGCTGTGTGTATGTCTTTTTTCTTTGTTTTTTCTAGCTAGATTGTTTGCTTGCTCACGTACATTTTAAGTTTAATATGCTTGTTGTAGAGAAAGATACGGTGATTCGATAAAGGATGTCGAATTTGAGGCATTGATTGGATACGATATTATGAGGGGGAAGGGAGGGGAGGGGAAGGGGGAAATAGGAGTAGTTTTTCTGTCGAGTATTTGTTATGTCGGAAGGATTTTGATTTATCTTGGATGGAGGAACGAGAATAGATCACTTCTAGGCTAAAGCGTTAGTTGTCGACTTTTTTGGACTTTCCTAGAATGAAGATAATTATTCAAATTTAAGCTTTTGGACATCAATTGTAGTTTTTTTTTGGATAAGCAATCAAATGACGTGTTTTGTTTTACCAGGCATTACGCGAGCAATGCATGCTTGGCTCCATTGTACTCTGTCGAAGGAATGCATGTAATCACGGTGGAGGGTATCGGAAACCGAAAAGTTGGACTGCATTCTGTTCAGGTATGGACGTATGGTATCTTGCCTTTCCTTCATGATATTAGTGGAGAATATACAATATGCTGTATGTAAAAATGCATGACCATAATGTGATTTTGTTAAGTCTGTGTGTTTATCTATCTTTTCGATGCTACGTTTGCAGGAATTATTGGCGAAGTCACATGGCTCACAGTGTGGATTTTGTACTCCTGGGTTTGTCATGTCCATGTATGCTTTACTAAGATCTAGCCAGAATTCTCCAACGGAGGAGCAAATTGAAGAAAGTCTGGCAGGGAACTTGTGTCGATGCACGGGCTATCGGTCAATTATTGATGCCTTTAGGGTCTTTAGGAAGACTGATAACTTGGCATATACTGGTAGAACATTGGCAAGTCATCAAGGCAATGAGTTAATTTGTCCATCAACTGGTCATCCCTGTTCTTGTGGACCAAAATCTGATGGAATTTCTGACAATTCGACGAAAAAAGGGGCATGTAGTGGAAGTTATAAACTGCTTTCATTCAATGCTATAGATGGAAGTACATACAAAGATAAAGAACTTACATTTCCTCCTGAGTTGTTACTAAAGAAAGCTTCATTTTTGAGTTTGAGTGGTGCTAACGGACTCAAGTGGTATAGACCATTGAGTATTCAACATGTTCTAGAACTGAAAACCACATATCCGCAAGCAAAATTAGTGGTTGGAAATACTGAAGTCGGAATTGAAATGAGGCTAAAAAAGATGCCGTACAATGTTCTTATATCAGTCGCTCAGGTGCCTGAGTTAAATACACTGAATGTGAAAGATGATGAATTGGAGATAGGGGCTGCTGTGAGACTCTCTGAACTTCGGAGTGTTCTGAAAACTGTTTCGATGGAGCGAGCTGCTCATGAAATATCATCATGTACTGCAATTATAGAGCAACTAAAATGGTTTGCTGGGACTCAAATAAAAAATGTTGCGTCTGTTGGTGGGAATATATGCACTGCTAGCCCAATATCAGACTTGAATCCTCTTTGGGTGGCAGATAGAGCAAAGTTTCAAATCATTAATTGTAAGGGAAACATCAGATCAGTTTTGGCCGAGAAATTTTTCTTGGGATATCGTAAGATTGTTTTGGCAAATGATGAGATTTTGCTATCGGTACATTTACCATGGACCAAGCCATTTGAGTTTGTAAAAGAGTTTAAGCAGGCTCATCGTAGAGATGATGACATTGCATTAGTAAATGCTGGGATGCGTGTTCATCTTGAGAAAAAGGGTGAAGAATGGCTAGTAGCAGATGCATTGATTGTTTACGGTGGGGCTGCTGCCGTCACTTTTTCTGCATCCAAAACTAGAGATTTTATTATCGGTAAGAGTTGGAACAAGGAATTGCTTGGCGATGCCTTAAAAATCTTGGAAGAGGATATCGTTTTAAAGGAAGATGCACCTGGCGGCATGGTGGAGTTCAGAAGATCTTTGACATTAAGTTTCTTCTTTAAATTTTTCTTGTGGGTGTGTGAAAAAATTGAAGTGAGGTCTTCTCTGTCGGAAACCTTCCTATCGTCCAATATTTCTGCAATAGAGCCATCCCAAAAATCTCCAGTTATCGGAATTCAGGATTATGAGATTGTTAAACAAGGGACGGCAGTGGGATCTCCCGAGATTCATCAATCAGCAACACTTCAGGCATGTAACAATTGTCCTCTGCAATCTTTCTTTGCTTTCTTAATTAATTTTCCGATATACAGCTACTCTAGCTTTACTTATTGTTTTATCTTTGTAATCAGGTCACTGGTGAGGCAGAATATGCTGATGACTTGCCTACGCCGCCGAATTGCTTACATGCCGCTCTGATTCTGAGTCAAAAGCCTCATGCATGTATTGTCTCGGTAGATGATTCTGGTGCTAAGTCTTCACCCGGATTTGCGGGCATATTCTTTGCAAAGGATGTCCCTGGGGATAATCATATTGGACCAGTTTTCACGAATGAAGAACTCTTTGCAACGAAATTAGTGACTTGTGTAGGCCAGGTATGAACCACACCATAATGTATGGAGTAATGAATTGTTATCTCATTTGAGTATACCTGAACAGTTGTCTTTGTTTTGTACAGGCTATTGGTATAGTGGTTGCTGATACCCATGAAAATGCAAACCTAGCAGCCAGAAGAGTGCATGTCGAATATGAAGAACTGCCTCCTGTACTATCTATAGAGGACGCAATCAGATGTAATAAATTTCATCCTAATTCAGAGAAGTGTTTGAAAAAAGGTGATGTAGAACTCTGCTTTCAGTTGGGCCAGTGTGACCGGATCGTAGAAGGAGAAGTACAAGTCGGTGGTCAGGAACACTTTTATATGGAACCACATAACAGTTTGGTCTGGACCTTGGATGGCGGTAATGAGGTCCACATGATATCCTCAACTCAAGTGAGTACTCCTGATAAACAATCATATGAACCATGACAAATATCTCCTTTCCAGTGACTTCTACAGCTTACATTCATAAGCGTCAACTAAATTGTAAAATGTGTATTCTCGCTATTTTATTGAAGTCGTTATCTGTTGCCTGGGTTGTATATTAAAACATTTTTCTTTTTAAGTCCCTATCTATTGATTATACCTGTGCAGGCACCACGACTGCACCAGCAATATGTTAGTCGTGTTCTCGGTCTTCCTATGTCAAAAGTGGTTGGCAAAACTAAGAGGATCGGTGGAGGATTTGGTGGCAAAGAATCTAGATCTGCATTTATTGCTGCTGCAGTTGCTGTTCCATCGTACCTATTAAATCTGCCTGTTAAAATCGTCTTACCTCGAGATGTTGACATGATGATTACTGGACAACGACATAGCTTTTTAGGGAAGTATAAGGTATGATTTACCTCTTTATTGGGCATATCTTACTAATTTGTCAATGCTGCTGTTGATAGGCATTACATGTGATAAGGGAATCGACGTAGGACTGGACCATGTCATAATAAAAGTTGGTCAAGAAATCCTCTATCAGAATATTTCTTGGCTATGAAAATCCGATGTGATATGCTTGGTAGCTCATCCTTATCATTTTTGTTCATACATATAGGCTTCTAGCAATGTAGGCTTATACCAATTATGTGAAATCTAAAAAAAATGCGTTTAGCTGCACCCGTAAGGTGGAAATAGATTCCACCTCACAAGCCTAAATGATATCCCTTCTTAAACCTAGTTGGCAATTAGAAGAGTTACTCATTATTGTTTATATTAAGTGACCGTCTTTTTCCCTTTTTATAACTTATCAAATAAGAACTTTTTAACACTCCCCTTCACATGTAAGGCGCCCTTAAAATCTCACTTTAGTGGTTGTTAACAAACACTCAACATAAGGCCTTCCTCCAACTTCATGGATGACCATTTTTTAAAATCATTATGTTTAATGGGTCCACAAGCTAAGGGGTTATGCTGCAATGATTGACAAAGTTTGCAAAGTTAGTCTGTAGCATATGAATACTATTCACCAATAATAGGTGAATTCGCGATTGGGTATGCTGGATCCTAACTTCCTTGATCTTGTGTACTTCGTAATATTGAATACGCATTTTAACATGTACTTTATGTATTATATTTGTGTCTTGTACCCTTGAATACAGGTGGGCTTTACAAACGAGGGAAAGGTGCTAGCCAAGATCTTGACATATACAATAATGCTGGAAATTCTCATGATTTTTCTCTCGCGGTTCTTGAACGTTCCGTGCTGCATTCTGATAATGTCTATGATATACCAAATATCTGGATTAATGGAAAAGTTTGCTTCACTAATTTTCCTAGCAACACCGCCTTTCGTGGATTTGGTACTCCTCAAGCAATGCTTATTGCTGAAAATTGGATACAAAGGATTGCCATGGAGCTTAAGAAAAGTCCAGCGGAAATTAGGGTAATATTTCTTGGACTTTGCTGATATCTTGATGTTATATCATCAATGCTAATGACATGCATACGTTTGGCTTACATTCTAATTTTTCTAATCTCAGGCGATTAACTTTTGACGTAACATAATCAGTTCAGATAATGTGCATATGTTTCATACGGAGTTCATTACTATGGATCTTTATAGCTTAAACATATGATTGTCATGTCAATTTTTGTGAACACAGGAGATGAACTTTCAACAGGAGGCTATATCGTGCACTATGGCCAAAAGCTTGAGAATTGTACCTTGCAACTGTTATGGAGTCAACTGAAGTCTTCATGTGATTTTTTGAGGGTACGTGCTGATGTTGATCAGTTTAATGCTAAGAATCGGTGGAAAAAGCGTGGAATTTCTATGATTCCCACAAAGTTTGGAATAAATTATACAGCCAAGTTTATAAATCAGGTAATCTCATAAATTCTGCTTCGTACTCCAATAGGCATATATGTGCAGTTAATTTCTACATAAAGATGGGTGTTTACTGATGTGTTTCACAAGACAGATCTCTTCTTTTCCTCGAATTAAGATGCTTGTCGACTGCTGTGGTTACAGGCAGGTGCACTTGTCCAAGTTTACACTGATGGCACCGTTTTAGTTACTCATGGGGGTGTTGAGATGGGGCAAGGTTTACACACCAAAGTGGCTCAGATTGCCGCTTATGCTTTCAACACACCTCTTAGCTCTGTATTCATATCCAAGACTAGTACTGACAAGGTAACTCTGCAGCATAGTATGTAGCCTTCGTTCATACTCCACCATCTGTTGAATGTTAACAGGCTAAGGATAGATCTTGCACTAATGTTGAAGCTATTAGAGCATTGACGTGTAAAAATCATTAATATGGCTTCATCTGTTTCAAATAGGTGCCCAATTCTTCACCAACATCGGCCTCAGCAAGTTCCGATATGTATGGTGCTGCAGTTTTGGATGCTTGTAAACAAATAGTATCAAGGATGGAACCAATTGCTTCAAAGCACAACTTTAGTTCATTTGCAGAGGTATATGTCATATGCTGTTTTTTCGTATTCAAGTTTATAAATAGGGAATTGGTGTAAGCATAACCTATTGTTTGACACGCCTTTTTTTTTCTTTTTCTTTTTTCTCAGTTGGCTCAGGCATGTTATATGGAGAGAATTGACCTATCTGCTCATGGATTTTATGCTACACCTGATATCGGGTTTGATTGGGAGACCTGTACTGGAACACTGTACAGGTACTTCACCTATGGTGCTGCTTTTACTGAGGTCGAGATTGACACATTGACCGGAGATTTCCACACAAGAGATGCAAATATCATCTTAGATCTTGGATTTTCTCTCAATCCCGCCATCGATGTTGGCCAGGTAACGTAACATTCCAAAACTCCTTTGAGCAGCACTGATTCTATTCCTGGGAATTCATTTAAAGTATGGTAAAGATTACATTTTTCTCTATAACCTAGCACTCCGTACTTGTAAGTATTTTCAATGTAGAGTGTAGAGACCATATGTTAATTAACTAGAAATTTAGTTTGTTAATCATAAAGTCCAATATTTTCTGGCAGATCGAAGGAGCATTCATGCAGGGGTTGGGCTGGGTTGCTCTAGAGGAGCTCAAGTGGGGAGATGCTTCTCACAAATGGATACGTCCTGGCCATCTTTATACATGTGGACCTGGAACTTACAAGATTCCCTCATTGAAAGATGTTCCTCTAGAACTCAATGTAGCTCTTTTGAAGGTGAGTAAACGGTGTCTGGTATATTAGTGTTAAAGCATTTTACACTTTAGAGTGAAACTGTCGTCAAATTGGTCATTCGGTGATGAGTTGATGATTTGGTGACCATGTACTGTGTGATAGATATTTTTACATATAAACAACTTGTAATCGAATTTTA
This sequence comes from Gypsophila paniculata, assembly GCA_032274805.1. NCBI lineage: Eukaryota > Viridiplantae > Streptophyta > Magnoliopsida > Caryophyllales > Caryophyllaceae > Gypsophila > Gypsophila paniculata. Next base: position 7,434 of record JAUEKU010170321.1, read on the forward strand.
AATTGATTTGCAGGGAGCTCCCAATGACAAGGCTGTTCATTCATCCAAGGCAGTGGGTGAACCTCCTTTCTTTCTTGCTTCTTCAGTGTTTTTCGCAATCAAGGATGCTATAGCAGCTGCTAGAGGAGATGCAGGTTACACTGACTGGTTCCCGCTCGACACCCCTGCAACTCCTGAAAGAATTCGGATGGCTTGTATCGATGAGTTTACCTCCAGATTTGTCGATTCTCAATTTCGTCCTAAGCTCAGTGTCTGACCACTTTTGTTGGTCTTATTACCTTATGATGTTCAGCCTGTTGCATTACTGTGCAGCTTCTTGGATATTCAATGGACCATTGGATGTTATTTTCTCTATTATGGAGTACAACTTTGAAACAGACATGAATATATGATTCATATAATAATTACTAGTGGATTTTAATGATTATTGATTCGGACCATTTGGTCGATAAAGGGCCGCATGATTTGAATTAATGTTTTTGACGATGTAGACGATTAAACTGAATTATTTTTTATAACCTTAAATTCATAGTTGGATATAAGAGTTAACTAGTTAAGTACTGATATTTCTTCAAAAAAATTTCTAAGTGGTGAATGACGAAAAAGTTTTCGTAAAAGTATGTACGGAGTAGTTCATAATATTTAATCTACATTTAAGAGATATTGGAGCGAGAAGTATGTTTATTAATCATGCGAACTTACGCCCATTGTTTTAGGTGTGCTATGTGTAACTCGAGTATACATAATAGCTTGTAAATCATGCATTAGCTACAATTATCTACTCCCTCCCACGAGTACTTAAAAAGACTTATCACATTTATTTTTTTGACTATAAATAAATTAAAAATATAAAAAATTATACCAAGTACTATGATACTTATATATTCACAATTTTTATCAAAAGATCTTCAAAGAAAATTATTTCTAACAAAAAATAATAATACATAGATAGCAGATCGCGCAAGTCAAATGTGATAAGTAATGGAAGGAGTACAATAAAAAGACGGTCAACCGTGCCCTTGATCTAATTTGTCGGTGACCGATCGCTACATGTTCTGAAAGAGTAACTCTTATGAAAGACGGTTTTAGGATCCTGAACTTTTATACACCTGTCTAGCTCAACAAAATAGGAATGAAATAAAAGAGGTGGCGGTCATATCAAATCAACAATCGTACTCGTCTTGTTCTCTTCAACTTTCAACAATTTCAATCTTACCTTCATCAAATCACTCATTATCAATTAATCAATCGTACTAAATTCTCAACAATCAACATCAAATCATCTCCAATAATTTTAATAATTTCGCTAAATTGATGTTTAATTAATGATTTCTACTTGTAGTTATTAGCTGAAACAATCGTCGAAAAAAAATCGCAATTTTAGGGCAAAATCGATGGGTTCGTTGAAGAAGGACGATGAAAATGGAGTAATTAGCGAAATTAAGGAGTCAACTGAAGTAATTATCTACGTTAATGGTGTTCGTAGAGTGATTCCTGATGGTTTAGCTCATTTGACTCTGCTTGAGTATCTCAGAGGTTGTTTAATCACTTCATTTTGTTGCTAATTACGCTTAATTATGCTTGATTTTGTTTGTGATCGTTGTTGATTTTGTATATGTGTGTGTGATTAGTGTGAAATCTGAGTGAAGTGATCATAATGTTGTAGGATGATCGAATCTTTTAGGTTTGTTGAGTTAGGGTGTAAACGAGTCGGTCTGAGCTCGATTTCATTGCTTAATTGTGCTTAATTGTGATCGAAATCATGTCGATTTTGTATATGTGTATGTGATTAGTGTGAAATTGAGGGAAGTGATCATATTGTTGTAGGATGCTCTCGTCGTTTTAGGTTTGTTGAATTAAGGAGTAAAGGAGTCGGTCTGAGCTTGATTTGTTGCTAGTGTTGCTTTATTGTGCTTAATTGCGTTTGTGATCGTTGTTGATTTTGTATGTATTTATGTGATTAGTGTGAAATTTGAGTGAAGCGATCATATTGTTGTAGGATGTAGAATCGTTTAGGTTTTTTTGTACTAAGGTGTAAACGAGTCGGTCTGAGCTTGATTCCGTTGCTAATTCTGCTTAATTGAGCTTCATTGTGTTTATGATTGTTGTTGACTTTATATTTATCTAAAGTAGTGTGAAATTTGAGTGAAGCAATCATATATTGTTGTAGGATGCTCCCGTTGTTTAGGTTTGTTGATTTAGGATGTAAACGAGTCGGTCTGTGTGAAGAATACCTCCACATGTGAAGTCGAACATTGATAGTGGAGGAAAGAATTTATCACTTTATAAGCTTGAGGGGCTACTCCTCCCACCACCGATTGGTTTTGGGATGGAACCTTCTTTGGCTTATTGAGTGGCCTTTCTTCCTCCACTTAGGTGCGTGCGGCCCAAGTCTCGGTTTTCCAGAGCTCGATTTCTTTGCTATTTCTGCTTCATTATGCTAAATTGTGTTTTCAAATCATTGATGATTTCATACATTTGTGTGTAATTAGGCTAAAATTTGTGTGAAATGAACATTTTATGGTAGGATGAAGTTTTTGATAACTTATGTTGTCTAGGTCTGTTGATTTAGGGTGTAAACGAGTCGGTTTGAGATTGAATGGGAATGGTGGAGCATTTTGGAATTCATTGAGTGTGCAATTCTCGATTTTCGAACAGTTTTATGTTAATTGAGATTCTAAAGTTCTAGATCAGCTAGTTTTAGTTGGATAATTATGTTGATGTTCATGTGTGTATCGGCTATCAATTGTCGAAATGATGTATATTTGGTCCTTGTTGTTTGATTAGGTTCTAGATCAACTAGTTGTAGGATACGTATATTCAAATTCACGTGTGTGTCAAGGATTGAAAGAGTTTAATATACTTCTGATTGTTGTTGAATGCAGATGTCGGTTTAACTGGGACAAAACTAGGGTGTGGTGAAGGAGGTTGTGGTGCTTGTACTGTCATGGTCTCCTATTTTGATCAACAACGCAAGAGCTGTGTGTGAGTCCTTTGACTAGATTATATCCCCTTTAGGCGTTGCCTCTTTTCTTTTTCCTTTCTTTGGCTTAGTGGCTCATGCTTACTCGCTTAGTACTCCACCCATTACAATTATATTGTTCCGCTTTGAGGTGGCAAAAATGCCAACTTTGACCAATACTGTCTCACATGAAGTTTTAGCTTAAATGCCTGACACTTCCTTACCAGGCACCACGCAGTCAATGCATGCTTGGCTCCG